>WSYH01000398.1:177372-213555 GCA_036426205.1 Ascaphus truei
AACACACCCACACACACCACACACCACCACCCGACACAACTACCCCTCCCACCACCCTTGCGTACGAGGTATTATCAACGTAATGGGCAGTGCAACGTAACTTACCAAGCATACATTAATGCCGCAATCCCGTCTGAGGTTTGTTTAAACCAGGGGAGCGCACACATCCTGCTACGCCCGTCCGGTCTCTCCCCCCCCATACACGTGGGTCATGTGACAATCACGGTTGCCATTGCAGAACCAGTGACCCCGCAGCGTCATTTGACGCTTCGCCGAAGAGAAGGTAAAGTGGAGGCTTCATATGGCCCACTCGGTCCCCTGGCATTTCATTTAACATGGCTTGGGGAAAGCAACGGAGCCCCTGCAAACCGCCGACCCCCCTCCCTGAAAAATCTGGCGCACCCCCATTTAAACTATTATAATTATTTACTGAATTTGAATGGGAGTGGGGAGTGGGTGGTTGTGGGGAGTTCCGCGGATTTACCAATTTTTGTTGGTCGATGTTTCCTCCCCGTTAGGGAAATTAAAATGGCTGCCAAATCTCACACGCTCTTGTTGAGACAATTGCAAAGTATGGAATGTGGGGGGGGGGGGGGGGGGTGGGGGGGGGGGGGGTGGGTTGGAATACCACATAGATTCTCGAAGTTACAACCCACAATTACAAACAGACCCGTTAGTATGCCCGGAACGGGGGGGCGTCCCTGGGAGATCGAGGGTGGGGCGTCCCGAGGAAAGAGTGGTGGGGCGTTCCCCTGGAGAAAATAGTGTGGGGCGTCCCGAGAAAAGAGTGTGGGGCGTCACCCTGGAGATAAGAGTGTGGGGCGTCCCCCGGAGATAGAGTGGTGGGGTCGTGCCCCGTAGATAAGAGTGGGTGGCTTCCCGGAGATTAAGATTTTGGGTCGTCCGCTGAGATAAGAGTTTGGGCATCCCCGGAGAAAAAGTGTGGGGCGTCCACGAGGATAAATGTGGGGGCGTCCCCGGAGATAAAGAGTTAGATAAGAGTGTGGGGCTGGTGCCCCGGAGAAACGAGTGTGGGGCGTCCCCGGAGATAAGAGTGGTGGCGTCCCCGATATAAGAGTGTAGATAGAGTGTGGGGCGTCCCTGAGAAAGAGTGTGGGGTGTGCGTCCCCGGCCGATAAGAGTGTGGGGCGTCCCCGGGAATAAGAGTTTAGATACGAGTGTGGTGGCACCCCCGGAATAAGATTGTAGATAAGAGTTCTTGGCGTCCCCGGAGAAAAAGGTGTTGGGGGCTGTCCCCGGATATAAGAAGTGGTAGATAAGAGTGTGGCGTCCCCAGGAGATAGACGTGGGGCCTCCCCGGAGATAAGAGTGTAGATATAGTGTCTCCATCTCAGCTCCGGAGGGTTCCACGGCTCGAATTAGGCACCACAATACCCCTGGAAGTGATCTGGTTACCACATGTACACTCTTTCTCCCAATCCGATGTATGTTATAATCTTATATACGCGCTATCTCTATGTACAGCGAGCACTTTCCCAGCATGTGATACACGGACATAATATGAACACAAAATGTGGACTAAGCAAGTTCGACATAAAACAATACTAAAAGGAGTCCATGCCCCGCACAGCTTACAATCTAAGGTGTCCGGCTGTATAACTCCGAGAGCCACATTGTCACTGCAAATCGATGCCACAACGAAAACTACACAAAATGCGGTTTTCCCATTTCACTAAGTCCACCTATCCCGTCGTAACTGATGTAAATGTGTAAACATCAGTTATATTGTACAACAACATATGTTTTTCTACAAACACCTTCACTAAGCGCCCCTATTAATCTTCCCGGGTTATCTCAGCATCGGGAATGCGTAAAATACAAAAAATATTGATTTATTTTTCAGATGTTCTGGATTTTTGTCATTTTCTTTAGGATCATCACTTATTTTCAGGCTGCTTTGAATTGGAAGAAATTAGATAACTGAACAGATCAAAATCTTCAACACCACAAATAGCAAAACGGAGTCCCAATATCGAACCTAACCCCTCTTTCTATCTCCTAGGCAAGAAGGATTTCTGCGGTACATGAAACAAACCAACATAATACTTATACATCCGTCCAATGTTTTCTTGTGCATAAGCTGGCTGGGACGCAGAGATCCTCTAACATAAATAAATATTTGAGTACAAATCTTGACTTTGTTTTAATTTCAGGGGAATGAATTTAATTTTCACTTATCAAATCCATCCCAGAGTCACCAAAATCTCTGCAGACACATACCTCATAATACCTCACGTAATGTATACCAGTGATGCAATTTCAAGAGCAGATGTTTTCACCTGCTAACTATTATTGTGAACCCCATCCTGCTTATCAAGCACCACAAATCCTTTTTGCTGTGCACAGCATAGATCTTATTTAAATAAACCAACAGCTTTCTGTTTCACTTATACACCATAGATAGATAATAAATATATAGAATGTATAGCATTAAAGTGCACTGTAATCATATTTAATACGATTTATACTACGAATAGTGCAATAAAGTGATTAGGTTTTTGAAGAGGATAATTATCCACCATTAACCAATTTTTTTTGGATGGTCTCCTTGTAACCGCCTGTAGCCCACTAGGGGTCCACAGAACAAACTGGAATGCCACTATCTAGAATAGATAAATTGTATGTCACTTACTAGTCCACGTGGCTGGGAGTCCCCACGGACTCGACCCCCAGAAAATTGCCTAAAAACATCAGAGCGTTTTTGATCATTACAGAACAATGCAGCTCACATCAAAATCTCACACTATCAGTTTTACTAAACAGTGGTACAGCCTCCTGCCGCTAAAGGGATTAATAAAATTTTTGGAGTTGGCCTGGGGGTATAATGATGTTCTAAACATATTTGATTCTACACTGCGTCTTGAGTGAATATATCTATAAGTAGATATGATATATTTCCCAAACCTCGTTACACGGGAGAAAAGTTCATTTTACCCACCTAAATCCCCCGGTGAGGAGACAGGAGATGCATGCTGAACTCTGCAAAATAACAGACAGTCAGGGTTAAAAAGCAACCCGTCTGGGGTGTCAGTTACTGACTGATAGGAGGGAATGCCAAAAAAACTTGAATAGAAACCACAGTAGCAGACTTTGAAACATTCATTATAATGTGTGTTCTTTAAGCTCTCAATAATACTACAGGTGGTAAGTAGTAATTAATTAATATAAATCATAATAATAATTAATATCGGTTATAATATTATGCCCTGGAAACCACTTATACAAATACTACTGCAATTCCAGTTTCTTTTTTAAGGGCTGTGTTAGAACATCTCTCCCCCTTCTTATTTTTAAATACTAATATAGTTTTCAATCTTTCAAGAGTTCGCCCAAATAGAATAAGATCCTTTAGAACTCAGAGGCAGTCACAGGAGAATTTTTTTTTTTTTAATATAGATATATATATATATATATATATATAACATAGAAATATATAATTTTTTTTTTTCACTCCTTCCAATTGCTTCATGTAATCAGGAACACTTGGATGTAACATCCTTGATACTTGATACTCTAACTAAACAACACAAAGACCCCGGGCCCCCTCATATGACCCCCTCTTAGGCACATGTAAGTAACGACGTGATTACAGTTGCTTGCACCTCCCATCACGGCACAGGTACCCCTTCCAACCCGCAACTGCCCACCACCCCCACACCCAGCACTGTCCCGTGTGTGCCCTGGGGTCCCACCCACTCCTACTGCCCCCCACCCACACTGGCCCCGTGTGTGCCTAGGTACCACACACTTCAGTACTGCCCCCACGAACCCAGCACTGCACATGGGGTAACCCCCACCCATCACTGCCCCCGGTGTGTGGCCTCTTTGTACCACACACTCAGTACGTGCCCCCACACCCATCACTGGCCCGTGTTGTGCCCATCATCACATAAGCTCATGCACAACATGCCAATATTGACCATACATCATAGCAGGCGCAATATCCAAGGCACATACATGTATATAAGGTCATTTTTTTGGCGGGCGACTTGATCTCTCTGCGCGCTGCGCTGACTTCCCTCCGCTCTCACCCAACAGCTCCCGCGCTCCTTAGAAGAGCAAGGGACCGGTGTTGCTGTTGCAATAGTGTGACGGGGCGGGGCAGGGGAAAATGGGGGACCGGGGGCGGGGCAAAAAGTGGGACCGTGGCGTGCACGAGGTGGGCGGGGCAATAGGTGGGCGGTGGACCTGGTGCTGGGCAAGAGGTGGTCGGGGTCAGAGAATCACATAGGATTGGGCTCGGGGTGGTAGGACGCCCTCCCCCCTTCCCCACACAAACCAAAATCTACATAGAGACTTCAGGTCACTCAATAATTCCACAGAACTTAATATTAATACAGAGGCTGTGCGCGGCACACACTCACACACACCTGTTTTGTATATATGTGTCAGGGAAAGGGCAAACACTGGCCTTGAAGAACTTACACTCTAAGTTGATGGTGATGGACCACAGCTTGCATGTCAGTGCCACAGAGCCCAGGGGGTGAGTGAGGGGTTATTGGGAGGTGTGGGGTTAGGAGGGTTATGAGGAGGGGGGGTGGGGTGTGGGGGGTCACTATCCAATATCTTTGAAGATGTTTTTCTAAGCTCTTAACCTTCTACTTGTGCCATCAACACAAGTGTCTGTGTATTAGAGACCGGTTAAAGGGTGTGTGTGCCTGATGCCTGTGGAGGGTGACGAGGTATGTGTCCCTTATTCCTTTGTATTAGGAAGGAGGTGAGAGGTATGTGTCCCTGATGCCTGTGTATTAGAGGGGATGAGCGCTATGTGCCCCTGAATGCCTGTGTTATGGGAGGGGGATGGGCACTATATGTGCCCCTGATGCCTGTGGTATTAGGAGGGATGAAGCGGATGTTTATACTTTGGTGGCTTTGTGCAACAGCGGTTCAAAGAGCTGGACAAACCTCACACACAAGCTTGCTCCAGCCTTATCCCCACTTCAGGATTAAATGTATCTTCCCTCCTAGACACACACAACCCCTTATACCAAAGATGTGCCTTACCTGCAACCTACTGTCTCCCACTACTCTGATTAGATGCGAAGCGTCTGTGGCTCGTGCTTCATTCACCCCACTTTCTCTTCTCTCGAGCTTGTGTAACCTCTACATTATATGAAATTTGAAGTCCATGGTACTCCAGCCTGTCGGAGGCTGAGGGAAAGCGGGTGGCTTTCCCTGGCGTTATTTCGCGCGCTGTCTGGGAGCGTGTCTGGGCGGGTCCAGTGACTCACGGAGCTGGTTCGCCCGCTTGGTCGAACCGCTCACGTGACCGGCTCCTGCGCTCCCGTGGAGCGCCACACTAGAAATTTGGTAAACTACACCTCCCACCCTTCGCGAGGTCCCCCTGCTAAAGCCGCGCTCATTGCAGCTGCAGGAGCTCCTGAACAACGTCAGCACGTCGCACCTAAGTGCTGACCCTGGCTCAGCCTTAGACCACAGTGTATATTAGATGAGATGAATGAATATTCATGATTTCCTATTTATTATTTATTAGAAAAAGTTGTTGAATCTCCAGACCCCTAGACCGAAGCTGTGTCCTTATTCTATATTCTCTAGGATAACACTCTGCAATGCTATTCTAAATCATTTGAGGATCAGCGCTTGGCCTGTCCTCTGCCCAGTGACCTGAAGTTGCTTTAGTAGCCTTAAATATTAGTTAATGACAAACAGCCTGTCCAGAGAACAAGCTCCTACATCCGTGTCCCGGCCAAGCATTAAACCGCAGGGTCCCCAGTGCAGTATTTAAATTCTATGAATCTTTGCGGAGGAAAACCGTGGAATTAATTTGACTCATGCATATACCTCTCCAAATTCCAAATCATCCAGATCGCCAGCACTTAAAGGGCGAACGCCCATAGCCAGACAAAACACAACACTGTATAGAGAATGTAACAATCTCATTTGATTTCCCTGATACTATCTAATTCTAAAAGCCAAGATTTAGCTCATTTTGTTTCTTTGGAAAATTAATTACAAAGGGATTTCTTTCTTCGGGTCTCTGAACGGAGAAGTGTTTGACAAAGGCAGGGCGGTGTGGGTGAGGGCGGGGCGGATGGGTAAAATCAGGGGCAGGGGGGCGTAAAGGCAGGGGGGCGGAAAGGCGGGGGGCCAGGGGGGAAAGGCAAGAAGCAGGTGTGGGGGGGAAGAAGTCAGGGGTGGGGGGGATAAGGCAGGTGGGGGGGAGAAGGCTGGGGGAAAGCCCGGGGCGGGGGGAAGGCAGGGTTGTGTGGAAGGGGAATGTCACTGTGTCTGTCACTGTCTGTCACTGTTTGTGTGGTCACTGTTTTTTCCGTGGGGTGAGTCAAACAGAGCTGAGGGGGAAAAAAAAGGAGCTGGGGGTGCAAAAACGGAAGCTGGGGGAGTTAACACGGAGCTGATAGGGGATGGCAAAAACTGAGCTCTGGGGGAGAAAAATGTGAGGCTGGGGCAAAAACAGAGCTGGGGTGAGGGGCAACTACTCACGAACTTCATCATTTAAGCCTCCCCCCCATCACCGCAGCAGCAACACCCCCAGCACCGACCACCCACCGGGAGCATTTCCCTCACCTCAGGCGCAGCAGCAGCAGCAGTTGGCCGGGTTGGGACCCGCTGGGGTTATGGCGCTCACCGGCCAATTAGGCCGTGGTGATTGAGGGCGGGCGGTGTAACCACAGACCAATCAAATGGTCTACAGTGGACTCGCACACAACCTTCGTATTTTATATATAAGCTGAGTTCCCTTATTGCACAGCCTTCCCCCCGAAACTTTCTCAACACCTGCTCCCCCTGCTAGAAAATTTGTCCCGCGACCCCCTTAATGAATAGAATCTTATTGGCCGACCTCCTCAGACTACGTCACAGAACTGTGGACCGATCCCAGGCAGTGTAGTGTCCTGAGTCTCTCGTGGGTGGAACACATCACTAATCCTAAGCCCCCAGACTGCCCCTGAGTTTTGCAGGCAGCATGGGGCGTTATCATATGGCCTGTCCCTCACTAGCAGAGCTTCCAAAGTCACATCCCACAGGCTTGCCACCTGGGTGGTCAAAGAAATTGTGGGAATCGACTTTGGAAGTGCAGCTGTTTATTGACACACAGGCTACGAACCCGCTATACTGCCTGTGAACCCCCATTACATATATTTTTGGGCCGAACCCCTATGAAGACACCTCTGGAAGCGGCCGTTGGGGGATTCACTGGTGTATTGAATGCTGCGCCTATCACAATGCAAGGGACAACGTCTCTTCCTTACAGACATAGAATCCATAAGAGTATATGGCAATGGTTTAGGCAAACCTGATACACTCATTGGGCAGTTGTCCCATTAGGCCCGGCCTAGGGTGGGCAAACTTTTTGGGCGGCAAAACTGTCCGCCCCCATATACTTTTGCCGCCGAAAAGCACTTTCGGGCCTGATGGGAAGTCACGTAGCTGTGTCTTTGCCGCCTCTTTAACCTACCAAACCGCCCTCCTCTTCCGAACCACAGCGGCAAATGAATGTGTTAGTTACCATGGCAACGCAATGCCTTGCGTGTCGACGTTACGTTGATGACGTCTGGCTGCGAACATAAGGAGGAGGGGCAGCAGCAAGGGCGGGGCCGACCAGCTAAGTGCATGGAGGCTAGAGAGGTGATAAAATTAGGGGTGTCAACCCAGGGTTATTCCATCCATGCATAAACGTAAATCTTAACCCTGGAGATACCATGGGAGTGGGTAGGGCAAATATAGCTGTAAGGTGACGAAAATGACAGCACTCAATACTTAGCTATAAGAGTCTAATACCAATGAACCCACTCGTCATCTCCAGTGGTGATTGGCATTCGTGCCAGCCATGAAGGATCCCAGAACTCCAGGTACGCAGAAGAAAACAATGGCGCACAGCCCATGGAGCCAGGTGTGGGAAGTGCCATGGGATTTCAATCCACCGCTCCATACCCTTTCAAGTGCCCCCCCGTGGCCTTTCCCTGCAGGACGCTGCCAGCCAGAATAGAAGTCTGCTCTCCCCTACCGTTCGGGGCAAGGCTACTCTGGCAGCGGGGGGAATAGTGTCAGTTCCCGCTCCTCTTCTTACGCAACACCGGAATAGTTGACGCTCGCAGGAGGAGGAGGGGCCTGTTTATTAGCGCAGGACATGAGGGGGCCGCCGTGTTTATCAACGCAGGAGAGACGGTCCGTTTTTATCACGGGCAGGGAGGGCAGGCATCGTGCTTATCAGCGCATGAGAGGAGGGCTGGTGTTTTATCACGCAGGGAGGAGTGGCCCGTTTTATATAATGCAGGAGAGGAGGGAGGATGGGCCATGTTTATCAGCGCAGGAGGAGGAGGGGGCGTGTGTTAATCAGCGCAGGGGAGGAGGGGCGTGTTTATAAGTGCAGGTGAGGAGGGGCCTGTGTTTTTCTCCCGCATGAGGGAGGGGGCTGTGTTTATCAGGAGAGGGAGGGGCCGTGTTTTATCAAGCTCAGGAGAGGAGGGTCGCGTGTTTTAATCAGCGCAAGGAGAGGAGGGTCTGTGTTTATAGCGCAGGAGAGTAGGGTCCTGTTTTTCAGCGCAGGAGAGGAGGGTCCGGTGTTTATCAGCGCAGGAGAGGAGGGTCCCTGTGTTTATTATCAGCGGCAGAGAGAGGGTCTGTGGTTTATCACGCAGGAGAGGAGGGGCTGTGTTTTCAGGAGAGGAGGTTCCTTTTTATCAGCGCAGAGAGGAGGGTCGTGTTTATCAGCGCAGAGAGATGGTCTGTGTTTATACAGCGCAGGAGGAGGGTGCTGTGTTTATCAGCGCAGGATAGAGGGGCCGTGTTTATCAGCGCGGATAGGAGGTGCCGTTTTATCATCGCAGGGAGAGGAGGGTCCTGTGTTTATTCAGCGCAGGGAGGGTCTGTGGTTTATCATGTCAAAGTTGAGGAGTGCCGTGTTTTATCATCTCAGTAGAGGAGGGTCTGTGTTTTATCAGCGCTAGAAGGGGATGGGGGGCTGTGGTTATCAATCGCAGAGAATAGGAGGGGGGGGCCTGGTTTATCAGCGCATGAGAAGGAGGGGGCTGTGTTTTATCAGCGTCAGGAGGAGGGGCTGTGTTTTCAGCGCAGTAGGAAGGAGGGGGCTGTGTTTATCATCGCAGATGCTACCAGGGGAGAGGGGGCTGTGTTTTTATCAGCGCAGGAGAGGAGTGGCTGTGTTATCACGCAGGAGAGGAGGGTCTTTGTTTATCTCTCAGGAGAGAGGGTCCCGGTTTATCATGCAGGCGAGAGGGGGCGTGTTTATCCAAGCCATTAGAGGAGGTGGGCTTGTGTTTATCAGCTGCATAGGGGAGGAGGGGCTGTGTTATATCATCTGCATGTGAGAGGAGGGGGCCGTGTTTATCAGCGCAGGAGAGGAGGTTCTTGTTTATCATCCGCAGGAGAGGAGGGTCCGTGTTTACATTGCAGAGAGGAGGGGGGACGTGTTTAGCAGCGCGGGAGAGGAGGGGGCTGTGTTTTATCAGCGCGGGGGGAGGATGGTCCGTTGTATCAGTGCAGGAGAGGAGGGGGCCGTGTTTATCAGCGCAGGAGAGGAGGGTCCGTGTTTATCAGTGCAGGAGAGGAGGGGGGTCTTGTTATCATCGCAGTGGGAGGTCCCGTGTTTTATCAGCGCAGGAGAGAGGGGGGCGTGTTTATCAGCGGCATGGGAGGAGGGGCCGTGTTTATCAGCGCGAGGAGGAGGGGACCCACACACCTTGCGTAACGAGGTATTATCAACGGAATGGCAGTGCAACTGGAACGTAGCCAAGCGACATTAATGCCGCAATCCCGTCTGAGGTTTTGTTTAAACCAGGGGAGCGCAAACTCCCTGCTACGCCCGCCTGCTCTCCCCCCCCATGACACCGTGGGTCATGTGACATCACGTTGCCATGGCACCGTGACCCCGCAGCGTCATTTGACGCGTCGCCGAAGAGAAGGTAAGTGAGCTGCAGAGGCCTCACGCAGTCCCCTGGCATTTCATTTAAATGGCTTGGGGAAGAGCACGGAGCCTCTGCAACCGCCACGCCCCCCCCTGAAAAATCTGGCGCACCCCCAGTTTAAACTATTAATTATTTTGACTGAATTTGAAGTGGGAGTGGGGAGTGGGGTGTGTGTAGTTCCGCGGATTTACCAATTTTGTTGTCGATGTTTTCCTCCCCGTTAGGGAAATTAAAATGGCTGCCAAATCTCACGGCTCTTGTGAGACAATTCAAAGGTGGAATGTGGGGGGGGGGGGGGGGGGTGGGGGGGGGGGGGGTGGGTTGGAATACCACATAGATTCTCGAAGTTACAACCCACAATTACAAACAGACCCGTTAGTATGCCCGGAACGGGGGGGCGTCCCTGGGAGATCGAGGGTGGGGCGTCCCGAGGAAAGAGTGGTGGGGCGTTCCCCTGGAGATAAGAGTGTGGGGCGTCCCCGGAGAAAAGAGTGTGGGGCGTCCCCGGAGATAAGAGTGTGGGGCGTCCCCGGAGATAAGAGTGTAGATAAGAGTGTGGGGCATCCCCGGAGATAAGAGTGTAGATAAGAGTGTGGGGCGTCCCCGGAGAAAAGAGTGTGGGGCGTCCCCGGAGATAAGAGTGTAGATAAGAGTGTGGGGCGTCCCCGGAGATAAGACTGTGGGGCATCCCCGGAGATAAGAGTGTAGATAAGAGTGGCGCATCTCAGCTCGGAGGGTCCACGGCTCGAATTAGGAAACACAATAACCCTTGGAATTGATCGGGTTACACATGTACATCTCTTTCTCTGATGTATGTATATCTTTATATAGCGCTATCTATGTACACAGCACTTCCCAGCAGTGATACACTGGACATAATAATGTAACACAGAATGGGACTAAGCAATTCAGACATAAAACAATACGAAAAGGAGTCCCTGCCCCGAACAGCTTACAATCTAAGTGCAGCTGTATAACTCACGGAGAACGCCACATTGTCACAGGCATCGATGCCACAACGAAAACATACACAAATGCGGTTTTCCCATTCACTAAGTCCAACCTATCCCAGTCGTAACGATGTGAATGTGTAAACATGCAGTTATATTGTACAACAAAATATGTTTTCTACAAAACGACCTTCACGCGCCCCTATTAATCTTCCTGGTTATCTCAGCATCGGGAAATGCGATAAAATTACAAAAAATATTTGATTTATTTTTCAGAGGTTCTGGATTTTGTCATTTCTTTAGGATAATCACTTATTTTCAGGCTGCTTTGAATTGGAAGAAATTAGATAACTGAACAGATCAAAAATCTTCACCCACAAATCAGCAAAACGGAGTCCCATATATCGAACCCTAACCCCTCTTTCTATCTCCTAGGCAAGAATATTTTCTGCGGTAGCATGAAACAAACCAACATACTGTATACATCGTACAAGGTTATCTTGTGCATAAGCTGCTGGGACTGCAGAGATCTCTCTAACAGAATAAATATTTGATTACAAATCTTGACTTTGTTTTAATTTAAAGGGGAATGAATTTTAATTTCACTTATCAAATCCATCCCCAGAGTACCAAAACTCTGCCAGACACATACATCATATACACTCACGTACTGTATACACAGTGGATGCAATTTCATAGAGCAGATGTTTTCAACCTTCTAAATATTTATTGTGAACCCAAGCCTGCTTATCAAATGCACCAAAAATCCTTTTTGCTGTGGCACAGCATAGATCTTATTTAAATAAACCAACAGCTTTCTGTTTCACTTATACACACATATATATATATATATTATAGAATGTATAGCATTAAAGTGCAACATGTAATCATATTTATAACGATTAGACTAAGGAATAGTGCAATAAAATGATTAGGTTTTGAAGAGATAATTATCCACCATTACCAATTTTTTGGATGGTCCTCTTGTAACCTCCTGTGAGCCCCCTAGGGTTCCACAGAACAAAGCTGGAATGCCACTATCTATAATAGAATAATTGTATTCACTTACTGTCCACAGTGCTGGAGTCCACGGACTCTGACCACAGAAAGATGCCTAAAAAAAGAGCGTTTTTGATACATTACAGAACAATGCAGCTCACAGCAAATCCTCACACTAGTCAGTTTTACTAAAACAGGGGGACAGCCTCCTGCCGCTAAAGGGATTAATAAAATGTTGGGAAGTTGCCTGGGTTTATAATGATGTGCTAAAAAAATATTGGATTTCTACACTGCGTCTTGATAGAGATAGATATATAATATAGATATAGATATATTCCCAAACCTCGTTACACGGGAGAAAAGTTCAGTTTTACCCACCTAAAATCCCCCAGGTGAGAGACAGGAGATGCATGCTGAACCTGCAAAATAACAGACAGTCAGGGTTAAAAGCAACAAGTCTGGGGTGTCAGTTACTGACTGATAGGAGGAAGGCAAAAAAACATTGAATAGAAACCACAGGAGCAGACTTTGAAACATTCATTATAATGTGTGTTCTTTAAGCTCTTAATACTACAGGTGGTAAGTAGTAATTATTAATAATAATAATATAATAAGTAATATCGTTAGAATATTATTGCACCTGGAGAACCACTTATACAAATACTGCAATTCCAGTTTCTTTTTTTAAGGGCTGTGTTAGAACATCTCTCCCCTTCTTATTTTTAAATACTAAATATAGTTTCAATCTTTCAAGAGTTCGCCCAAATAAATAGAGATCCTTTAGAAATCAGAGGCAGTCACAGGAGAAGTTTTTTTTTTGTTAATCTTATAGAGATATTAATTTATATAATAGCTATATATATTTTTTTTTTTTAACTCTTCCAATTGCTTCATGAATCAGGAACACTGGAGTACCACATCTTGATACTTTGAGAATACTAACTAAAACAACACAAAGGACCGGGCCCCTCTATATGACCCCCTCTTAGTCACATGTAAGATAACGACGTTAATTACAGTTTGCTTGACCTCCCAGTCACGCACAGGGTACCCACCAACCCGCAACTGCCCCCACCCCACACCCAAGCACTGTCCCGTGTGGCCCTGGGGTCCACACCACTCGTAATGCCCCCCACCCACACTGGCCCCGTGTGTGCCTAGGTACCACAACTTCAGTACTGCCCCCACGACCAGCACTGCACATGGGGCTACCCCCACAGCACACTGCCCCGTGTGTGCCTCGGGGTACCAAACACTCAGTACTGCCCCCACACCCAGCACTGCCCCGTGTGTGCCCATCAGCACAGAAGCATCATGCACATACATGCAAATATTGACACATACATCATAGAGGCGCAATATACAAAGGCACATACATGTATATAAGGGCAGTTGCGGCACTTGATCTCTCTGCGCGCTGCGCTGACTTCCCTCCGCTCTGCACACACAGCTCCGCGCTCCTTATAAGAGCAAGGGACCGGGGGCGGGGCAAGAGGGGACCGGGGGCGGGGCAAGAGGGGACCGGGGGCGGGGCAAGAGGGGACCGGGGGCGGGCAAGAGGTGGGCGGGGCAAGAGGTGGGCGGGGGACCGGGGGCGGGGCAAGAGGTGGGCGGGGTCAGAGAAGCACAAGGAGGATGGGGCTCGGGGTGTAGGACAGCCCTCCCCCCTTCCCCACACAAACCAAAACTAAATAGAGAACTTCAGGTCACCAAATAATTACACAGAACTTAATATGAATACAGAGGCTGTGCGCGCACACACTCACACACACCTGTTTGTATATATGTGTCAGGGAAAGGGCAACACTGGCCTGAAGAACTTACACTCTAAGTGTGATGGTGAGGGACACACAGCTGCATGTCAGTGCCTACAGAGCACAGGGGGTGAGGAGGGGGTTATGGAGGAGGGGGTGGGGTGAGGAGGGGGTTATGGAGGAGGGGGGTGGGGTGTGGGGGGGTCACTATCCCAATATCTGTTAGAAAGATGTTTTTCTAAGCTCTTAACTGCTACTTGTGCCAGCAACACAAGTGTCTGTGTATTAGGAGACGGTTAAGGGTGTGTGTGCCTGATGCCTGTGGAGGAGGTGAGAGGTATGTGTCCCTTATGCCTGTGTATTAGGAGGAGGTGAGAGGTATGTGTCCCTGATGCCTGTGTATTAGGAGGGGATGAGCGCTATGTGCCCCTGATGCCTGTGTATTAGGAGGGGATGGGCACTATATGTGCCCCTGATGCCTGTGTATTAGGAGGGGATGAGCGGTATGTTATAAGCTTTGTGCTTTGCACAGCAGGGTTCAAAGAGCTGGACAAACCTCACACACAAGCTGGCTCCAGCTTATCCCACTTCAGTATATAAATGTATCTTCCCTCCTAGACACACACACCCTTATACCATGTGCCTTACCTGCAAACCTACTGTCTCCCACTACTCTGATTAGATGCGAAGCTCTGTGGCTCAGGTGCTTCATTCACACACTTTCTTCTCGAGATTGTGTAACCATCTACAGTATATGAAATATTGAGTCCATGGTGACTCCAGCCGTGCGGAGGCTGAGGGAAAGCGGGTGCTTTCCCTGGCCTTAGTTCGCGCGCTGTCTGGGAGCGTGTCTGGGGCGGGCCAGTGACGTCACGGAGCTGGTTCGCCCTCATTGGGCGAACCGCTCACGTGACCGGCCCTGCGCTCCCGTGAGCGCTCAAACTAGAAATTTGGTAAGACCTACACCTCCGCACGCCTGCGCGAGCCCCTGCTAAAGCCGCTCTCATTGCAGCTGCAGGAGCTCACTGACAAGCGTCAGCACGGGTCAGCACCTAAGTGCTGACCCTGGACTCAGCCTTATACACACAGTGTAGAATTAGGATGATGATGATGAATATTCATGATGTCCTATTTATTATTTATTAGGAATAAAGTTGTTGAATTCTCCAAGATCCCCGAGACAGAAACCTGTGTCCTATAAATTCCTATATTCTCAGTAGGATAACAGCTCTGCAATTCTATTCTAAATCATTTGAGGATGCAGAGCTTTGCCTGTCTCTGCCCAGTGACCTGAAGTTGCTTAGTAGCCTTAAATAGTAGTTAATGACAAACGCGCTGTCCAGAGAACAAGCTCATAACATCCGTGTCCCGGCCAAGCATTAAACCGCAGGGTCCCAGGTGCAGTATTTAAATTCTTATGAATCTTGCGGAGGAAACAGTGGAATTAATTGGACTCAATGCAGATACCTCTCCAAATTCCAAATCAGCCAGATCCCAGCACTTAAAGGGGCGAACGCCCATAGCCAGACAAAACACAACACTGTATAGAGAATGTAACAATCTCATTGGATTCCTGATACTAATCTAACTGCTAAAAGCAAAGATTTTACTCATTTTGTTTCTTTGGAAATTAATTACAAATTGGATTTCTTCAGGGTCTCTGAAACGGAGAATTGTTTGACAAAGGCAGGGGCGGGTGGGTGAGGGGCGGGCGGTGGGTAAAAGGCAGGGGCAGGGGGGGGGGAAGGCAGGGGGGGGGAGGGGCGGGGGCAGGGGGCGGGAGGGCGAGGAAGGCAGGGGTGGGGGGGAGAAGGCTGGGGGAAAGCCCGGGGCGGGGGGAAGGGGACAGGGATTGTGGGAAGGGGAAGTCATGTGTCTGTCACTGTCTGTCACTGTTGTGTGTCACTGTGTGTTCCGGGGGGTGAGTCAAAAAAACAGAGCTGAGGGGGAAAAAACCGAGCTGGGGGTGCAACAAAGGATGGCAGCGAGGTAAAACGGAGGTGTAACACGAGTGATGGGGATGGCAAAAACTGAGCTGCGGGAAGAGAGAACAAATGTGAGTGCTGGGGCAACAAAACAGAGCTGGTGGTGAGGGGCAATACTCACGACTATCAGTTAAGCCTCCCCCCCAGTCAGCGCACGCAGCAACAGCCCAGCACCACCACCCAGGGAGCATTTCCTCACCTCAGGCGCAGCAGCAGCAGCAGTTGGCCGGGTTGGGGACCCCTGGGTTAGCGCGCACCGGCCAATGAGAGCCGTGGGAGGGAGGGCGGGCGGGTGTACCAACAGACCAATCAAATGGTCTACAGGGACTCGCACACAACCTTTTCAGTTTTATATATATAGATGATTTCCCCTTATTGCAGCGTCCCCCAAACTTTCTCACACCGCTCCCCCTGCTAGAAAATATTTGTCCCGCGACCCCTAATGAATAAATCTTATTGCCGACTCCTCAGACTATCGTTCACAGAACTGTGTGACCGATCCCAGGCAGTGTAGTGTCCTGAGCTCGTGGGGGGAACACACACTTAATAAGGCCCCCAACTGCCCCTGAGTGTGTGCAGGCAGCATGGGGCGTATCATATGGCTGTCACTCACTGCGAGAGCTTCCAAAGTCACATCCCACAATGCTTTGCCACTCTGGGTGCAAAGAATTGTGGGAAGCGACTTTGAAAGCTGCAGCTGTTATTGACACACAGGCTACGGAACCCGCTATACTGCCTGTGAAGCCCCATTACAGATAATTTTTGGCGAACCCCTTGAAGACACCTCTGGAAGCGCCTGTGGGGAGTCACTGGTGTAGTGAATGCTGCCTATCACAATGCAAGGGACACGTCCTTCCTTACAGACATAGGAATCCATAAGAGTATATGGCAATGTTAGGCAACCTGATACACTCAGTGGCAGTTTCCCATTAGGCCCAGGCCTAGGGTGGCAACATTTTTGGGCGGCAAAACTGTCCGCCCCCATATACTTTTGCCGCACTTTCGGGCCTGATGGGAAGTCACGTAGCTGTGTCGGCCGCCTCTTTACCTACCGCCCTCCCTCTCCTGAACCACAGCGGCAAATGATGTTCAGTTACCATGGCAACGCAATGCCTTGCGACGTTACGTTGATGACGTCTGCTGCGGATCAGAAGGAGGAGGGGGGCAGCAGCAAGGGCGGCCGACACAGCTAAGTGCCATGGGATGCTAGATAGGTGAGAAAATTAGGGTGCTCAAACCCAGGGTGATTCCATCCAGTTCAATAAACGATAAATCATTAACCCTGGAGATACCAGTGGGAGTGGGTAGGCAAATATAGACTTGTAAGTGACAAAATGACAGCACTCAATACTTAGCTATAAGAGTCTAATACCAATGAAACCCACTCACGTCATCTCCAGGGGTGATTGGCAGGCGTGCCAGCCATGAAGGATCCAGAATCCAGGTACAGCCAGAAGAAAAAACGAATGGCGCACAGCCAGGGAGCCAGGTGTGGAGTGCCATGGGATTTCAAATCCACCGCTCCATACACTTCAAGTGCCACACGTGGCCTTTCCCTGCAGGACGTTGCAGCCACAGATAGAAGCTTCTCCCCTACCTTTCGGTCAATGGCATAACGCTGGCACGCTGGGGAATAGTGTCCCGCTCCTCTTCTTACACCGGGAAATAGTGACTCTCGCAGGAGAGGAGGGGGCCATGTTTATTAGCGCAGGAGAGGAGGGGGCCGTGTTTATCAACGCAGGAGAGGAGGGTCCGTGTTTATCAGCGCAGGAGGGCAGGGCATCGTGCTTATCAGCGCAGGAGAGGAGGGTCTGTGTTTATCAGCGCAGGGGAGGAGGGGGCCGTGTTTATAAGTGCAGGCACCTGTATATCAGCGCAACGTCCACCTGTATATCAGTGCAACTTCCACCTGTATATCAGGGCAACTTCCACCTGTATATCAGGGCAACTTCCACCTGAATATCAGCGCAACTTCCACCTGTATATCAGCGCAAGTTCTACCTGTATATCAGCGCAACTTCCACCTGTATATCAGCGCAACTTCCACCTGTATATCAGCGCAACCAGATTGGGGATGTGAGTAGTCAAGGGGTTTCACTCGTCCCCTTGAGAAGCACACAGAGTCCTTTTATTTCCCTTCAACGTTAATGGGAGAGTCAAAAACAAATTAAACGGTACTTGCAGATGGTAATGTTGGGTTTTGAGAGAGAGGGCTTCTTTAGGTGAGAAGGTGCCTTTATGGGGTTTTAGTATGGTAAAAAAGGGTGGCCTTGCCCAGGGGGTTGTGAATGGAGGACGCATGTACTCAATAAGGCCAGCTAGTTAGATCTAAAGCCACAGTTCCTGTGGGCTGGCAGGAAGGGTCTAAGACATAAAACAGAAAGGGGCCGGGAGCAAGGGTTAAAACCATTCTTCATGGACAACGAGAATTGGAGGTGGCCAGGCAACCACACACTATGGCTGGTGTTGAAGAGGGAACAGTGTCCAATTAATGTATCTTTCCACATGCAGCTAGAGTGCTGGACACAGGGGAACTCACAAGCGCGGAACTAGGGAGACAGAAACTGTGAGCGGCAAGGGGACACTGAAAATGTGTAACCTGTTCCAGGACACTCTCCTTAACCCTTCTCTCTCCCACCCCCTCCATCTCCCCCCATCTCTCCGTTCTCTTTCTACCCACCCACCCCTTTCCTCTCTCTCCTAGTAAAGCAATAACTTGGAGCTGAAAGCTTCTTTCTTTTAGGGGAAAACAAGGGCATTGCCCCCTTTTATGCAATATAGTGATTCGGTGGGTATAACCCAAGATTGACTGACATTAACCATGCAAGATCCCCAGCCTGGAAGGGTTAATGGGGTGTTTGTGTACTCCCCAAGCCAATACAGCCGCATGGGACGTGCTGTGTGTCTCCTCTGGTACATGAGTTGTGTGTGTACCTGTGAAGGTGCAGGGTGCAGGCAGTCTCCCAAACTGTTGCCCCCAGAGCAGACACCCCAGACACATCAGACACATAAGGGAAGTTGCAAGCGCCATGCACATCATGGCCCTTCAAATCAACACTTTATTTACAAGATGTCGGTCAATATTAATTAGCGGCACTAAATAATCAGAAAAGAAGTTATGACCCCACCTTCCACTTTCTCTGCTCCACCCCTTCCACTCTCTCTGTCAAACCTTCACACTTCTCTCTGAATCCCCCCTTCCCATTCTTACTGCTCCCACAGTCCATTCTCTATGCTCCCCCTTCCACTTCTCTTGCTCCCCTCCACTTCTACTATGCTTCCCCCTTCCACTTCTCTCTGCTCCCCCTTCCACTTCTATCTGTACCCCACCTTCCACTTCTCTCTGCTCCCCGCTTCCACTTATTCTTTGATCCCCCCCCTTCCACTTCTTATGCTCACCCCTTCAACTTCTTCTCTGACCCCCCCTTCCACTTCTCTCTGCTCCCCCCTTCCACTTCTCTCTGCTCCCCTTCCACTTCTCTCTGCTCCCCCCTTACACTTCTCTCTGCTCCACCCTTCCACTTCTCTCTGCTCCCCGCTTCCACTTCTCTCTGCTCCCCCCCTTCCACTTCTCTCTGCTCCCCCCTTCCAATTCTCTCCCCCTTCCACTTCTCTCCCCCCCTTCCACTTCATCTCGGATCCCCATTTCCATTCTCATATGCTCCCCCTTCCACTTCTATCTGCTTACATTACAATTTCTATGTCTCCCCCTTCCATGATCTCTGCTCCCCCCTTCCACTTCTGCTCTGCTCCCCCTCTCCACTTCTCTGCTCCCCGCTACACTCTCTCTGCTCCACCCCTTTCCACTTTCTCCTGCTCCCCACTTCAACTTCTCTCTGCTCCCCCTTCACTTCTCTTGCTCAACCCCTTACACAAGTCTCTTGCTCCAACCTTCAACTTTCTCTATCCCCCCCATTCCCACTTCTGCTCTGCTCCCCCCTCCACTTCTCTCTGGATCCCCCCCCTTCCACTTCTTGCTCCCCCTTCCCACTTCTATCTGATCCCCCCTTTCCATTTCTCTCTGCTCCCCACCTCAATTCTCTCTGCTCTCACCCTTTACATGCTTCTCTGATCACCCTTCCCACCTTCTCTCTGCTCCCCCCCTCTTCCACTTCTCTTGCTCCACCCTTTCAACCTTCGCTGCTCCCCGCTTACACTTCTCTTGCTTCCCCCCTTCAACCACTTCCTAGGCTCCACCCCTTTCACTTCTCTTGCTCCCCCCCCCCCCTTCCAACCTTCTCTCTCTCTGCTCCCCCCCTTCCACTTCTCTCTGCTCCCCCCTTCCACTTCTCTCTGTTCCCTTCCCTTCCACCTCTCACCGTCCCCACCCTTCCACCTCTCTCCTCACCACCTTCCACCTCTCTCTGCTCCCCCCTTCCACCTCTCTCCGCTCAGCATATCCTGCCTCTCACTCCCCATTGGTCAGAGCAGGGTCGAGCTCAAAAGTCAAACTCCCTTGTCTCCCCAAGCACCAAGCTTGGGAGAGCGCGTGTGCTCGCGCCGTGTGAGCATGAACGCCAGGATTTACATTCAAACAGGTAAGCGCGTCAAGCTTAAAGCACGCTCAGCGCCAGCGCGGAGGTGTGCGGAGGCTGGGATGTAAGTGAGTGGAGGAGACATATATCAATTGTAATTAAGTTACTGGCAGGGGTATTTCTGCCGGTGATATTTTTTTTCATGGATATACAAAAATAAAAATAAATACTGGAATCCTTAAGAAAATATTTTTATTATATTATCCATTATGAAATAGTCAGGTCATTTTGCCCCCAAGTTCCTTGATTCATGTTATCATTCTCCTGATGTATTGTCACAGGACAGAAAATGTTCACAATAGTATATATAAAACATAAAAGACTAAAGTCTGACACACTAAGGGTAGTAAAAAAATATCAAAGCTAAGAGCTATATTATCCAGACCCAGACATATCTTTCAGACATTTAATCCCATAGAGTTGGATAATTTAGCACAAAAAAGATGTTAAATAGGTTCATAATATAAAGTCTAGAGAAGAGGATCAGACTGTAAGCCCTCAGTAATAATATGTCTTGTAATAATTGAAGTTAGTGTAAAGAATTAGGGTCAAATATCAAAGTGGCACTGACATGGAAAAAAGCAGTATATAGAGAAAGGGCCATTATAAGAAAGTACATATGTTATATGGAGAGTGGGGCTGTGACGGAGAAGAACACAAACAATATCCTTTCATATGGCGGCATGTAAAAAATGTATTCACCAATATTGGAGTTTCAGTCTGGAACAGATGTACAACGTTACCCCCTTTGATCACCTGACTGCAAATATTAAGGTTACAGTACAGGCGCTCCTCGGTTATTTACTGGAATCCGGCCCGCAAACCGCAGTCGGGTTGCGGATCCAATGTTAATCCGCAGGGGTGAGCGTCAAATGATGCGTTCATCAGAATGCATTATCTGGTGTTTGATAATCACCTTGGGATAGCGAGGACTACCTGTATATCAGCGCAACTTCCACCTGTATATCAGCGCAACTTCCACCTGTATATCAGTGCAACTTCCACCTGTATATCAGCGCAACTTCCACCTGTATATCAGCGCAACTTCCACCTGTATATCAGCGCAACTTCTGAATTCCCAAATATTGGCACATGTGAAGGAAAGTTAAGATGTGTATATATTATTTTTGCTTTAACAACAAGATTTGAAACTATATATGAAAAAAATGGTGACTAATTCTATTATCATCAGCCTATCCCTCACAGATAGAATACATACATCAATCCAGAAAATGATTAAGAAGGTGTTCCATGCATGGGGAACACATGTCCGTAATGGTAATAGATATTTTATTGGCATGATTGCATCTCATATGAGACACACATATGGTATTCCTGATGTACATTGTGCTCGCAGAAGTAAAAACTTCGATATTGAAGAAAGTTTCCGGCCCCCCCCCCCAGCCACAAAATGCACTTTTCTGAAATAGCAATACCGAAATGTGATGTCATGGTCAGGTGTAAGAAGAAAAAGTGCACACAATGCGCATCAGGGATTAAGAAAATGTAATCCAAAGTAGTTTAAAGTAAAACCACCATAGAGGACTATCTAAAGCTGACAGGGGGAGACGGAAACTCACACTGAAGCAGAAACGCGGGTCCACGGTGACTTCCTGACGAAGCACGTGGTGCGAAACGTGTAGAGGTCACGACAGCTCATCCTGCGCGTGTTTGCTGACGGGCTGAGACGGCGCCTGCAAGAAGCACATGTGGAATTTCCATCTCTGCTGTGCCGTGATCCGGATCTTCATGCGGTCACCGTGGAAACGCATTTCTGCTTCAGTGTGAGTTTCCGTCTCCCCCTGTCAGCTTTAGATAGTCCTCTATCGTGGTTTTACTTCAAACTACTTTGGATTATTGTTTTGTATTAATTGATTACTTTTGTTTTTAATTACATTTTATGTGTTATGCTGTTTAGGGATGTAGTAACATGATATGTTTCCCAGGGTTCATGTGTATTGTCACTGAACCTAGCTGTGTAACTTCTGTTACTGAGGTGGGGTTGGACCCCTCACTATTATATTTACTAATAAATTACATTTTCTTAATCCCTGGTGCACATTGTGTGCACTTTTTCTTTTTGTTTTTCAGGGTGTCTCCCCCCTTTTTTAGGGGGGATCACCTTGACCTGGGAGCTGTTTAGGGAGACGCTCCACACACTTGCAGCAAGGGGATTTTCCTTTTATCAATCATCTGTAGCACGAGCGCTGAATATCCTGTACTACCTGCTTTCCTGGTCAGGTGCTGTGACAATGGAAAGTAGAGCACACTGCCATCTCATTATCAGCGATGCACATATTGATGGCAATGTACAATGTAGCACAGCCGATTGTTTCCCGCACCAGGGAACGCTGCGTATCTGCGACCCCAGCTGCCCCGGTGACAGAGGATCATTGCGGGGGATCCGGTAGCATGTCGCGGCTCCAGAAACAATAAATTGCGCTAAATCTGTATCCATGTTTCCTTGGTCAAATCTGGTGAAATTCTCCGGCTAAAAGCGACACCAGATACTGTATATTGAAGGAAACTTCGGTTGGAAGCACCAGTGGTCACAGATATAACCCGCCTCATTATTCTCGGTGCCGGAGAACCTCAGGTCCCATCCCGTGGCTTCCCACAGCAGCGAGACATTCTCTGTGGCAGAACAGACACGTGGTAAGCCACGGCTCTTACTGTACCCGTGGCCACAGGGTTTGGCGTTTCTTTCCACGGCTCTGGGGACATCTGTATCTATTTTCCTTGACATATCTGTTTTAATTACCCCATTTAGTCTTCATACTTTGGTGAATATGGGGTACCAGAAATTGGGACAAAATCAGTCCCTGTATTCAACAAAGAAAATAAATCCAATTTAAAGCAATGGTTGTTTTTCCTTTGATAAATCTGGTGCAATTCTTTTGCACTAGTTTTTCCCCAGTTTGCCCCCAGTCTGCCCAGTTTGCCCCCAGTCTGCCCAGTTTGCCCCCAGTCTGCCCAGTTTGCCCCAGTTTTGCACTAGTTTTGCAGTTAGGAGAAATAATTTGAAACACACTCTAGATTTCTAACATTACAAGATACAGATTATGATGTCAGCTAACGCACGGTGACACTGCTGACGGATACGGATTCTTATCTTGTTATCTTAGGGTCACGGGGTTATATTCCAAGTAGAGTTAGGGGCCCTATGGATTTGGGGATTTACTTGCAGGGTCCTTGACAAAACAAAGAAGTTTGTCTAGGTATCCTACGTCCTATAATTTATCATTCATCTGAAGTTTCCAAGACCCATCACATCAGGAATAAATTCCATAACGGACACATTGTCCCGGGACTCGGTTTATTTCCGCCCCTGTATGTGGACGCTTTGAGAGCTCGCTTGTAAAATACGTTAACTTGATGCAAATGATCAAATGAGAACATGATTACCTTTGGGTAACGTGCAATGATCCCTCTTTACATGTATATGTAGCAGGCTTCCCCCTAGCCCCCTTACCACCGCGGTAGCCATTACAGGATCGCGCGTGCGCAGTAAAGATAGCGCACGCGGTCCCAATGCTAAAGAGGTCCTGAGTGGACTACAATTCCCAGCAGCCTCTGGGGATTGCCCTTTCACCCACATCACGTGCAGCCAGCCAGCAAATAGGGTTTTGCAGCTTCTCTTGTGGAAGAAGGCTACAATGTTGCGGGGACCAAGTTTGTCAGTTGGAGCTGGGAGCAGGAAGGGGGAGGAAGGGTGTAAGGAGCAAGGCTCTTACACTAGGCCCGGTTACCCCCAGGTCCCAGGTAGGTCCCACTCCCCACTAGGTTAGTGGGTAAGTTCTTAGGGAAGGCCCCTTAGATAGGGACCCTGCCCTTAGGTGTGTGTAAGTCTAGTCAGTGGCATAGCTTTCGTGCTGTGTGCTCTGACTAGAATATACAGAGTGGCTTTGTAGTGCAGCCATAGCAGTTATTTGGCTGTGTCAGTGAGAGGCCCCTCATAGGAAGAAGGGGGGTTGCTTTCTAGTTGTTCAGTGTGTGTTATATCACCAGTGCCAGTTGCACGTGGTGAGCTGCCAGAGTCTGGGATCAGACAGAAACTACAGGGAGAGTTCTTCTGCGTGCAGGGACTAGGGTAGAGGTATACCCCAGGGCCCAGTTAGTCCCCTATGACACCAGAGGAAGCTGTATGGTATAGGGTCGGCCTTAGGACAGGGACTCCTTCACCATATTTAGAGAGCAAGAGGATTTCTGTCTGACAGTACCTGACTGTCAGTACAGCGTGTAATAGAGACTGTGTTCAAGGATCATTCCGGCTGGAGATTCTTTTCCCTGTGGAGTCAGCGTGTGCATCCATTCCTGCAGAGAGCAGCGCAGCACGCCGTGGGATCACTGTGCGGTGTTGCTGAGTTCCAAGGATTTTCCTGACCAGGACTGGTCAGGGAGGTAGTATACATTAAGTGCACCAACAGGCCCCAACACAGGGAAGCGCTATCCCTCACACACACTTTCTTTACTGTTGTGGACACTCAAGAGACTGAGGGGAATGTGATGCTGGACATGTGGGTGAAGGGATGGTATGCATTCAGAGTGATGCACTGTTATTGATAGATTGTTTTGATGTTATGCAAAGAGAGTGTTATTGAAGTTACAGTTCATGTTCTGTAAATACTGTTTATTCACACAGTGTGTATTTACTGTATGTGGGTTCTGGCGAGGGCACACTCCCACCCCGTTGGGATCCCTCATCAGTGGAGGCGCTGCACCGAGTGTAAGTACATACCCCAGGTTCCCCGTGGCAGAAGCTCAGCCCTCCTGGTTGCCAAACAGGTACAGCACCACACTGATAAGTAGTCAGATACACCTACCTACCTCAATCTCACTTAGGGTGGGGGTAAGAGGGCTACATATACAATATTATAACAGTGTTGAAGCAGTATCACACGTTTTAAATGCAGTTCATAATATGTCGCCTCAATATGTTGAATTCATTTTTAAAAGTATACATTTTAATTTAAAACACAATTATTTTTATTTTCAGGGGGTTTTACCTGTCCCTCAAATTTCAGGGACCGGTATTGGGACTAAATTTGCCCCACCTTTTGCTAATTTCTAAATGAAATACTAGGAGCATCTTTTGTTTTGCAGAATAATCCCTCATTTTCTAATATTGTGTTTTACATGAGTTTATTCATTATTTCATTTTCCTTCGGAAACAATTTTTTTCTAATTGAATCCGAACTATATGGGCAATTTCTCCGGATTCCAAGACATTGCTCCAGGAAAAGTGATTTTAATGAACACTTAAAGGGTTATCAAGTAGGGATAGTGAATAAAGCATTAGGACAACAACGAAATACTGTCGGTAGTCAGGGATTTTATCAAACTAGACTGAAGTGACCATTGAAACAGAGGATGATAGAAATACTGTACTGTAAGTGTCTCCTTATAACAAAAATTAATCAGGAAGCTCGAGAGAGAAACCAACTGGGGTCTCTGTACCAGCTGGGGTCTCTGTGCCAGCTGGGGTCTCTGTGCCAGCTGGGGTCTCGAGACTCTGTGTACAAGGCATACTGCAGCCTTGTTTTTGTAAGTACATTACCATTTGTGTTTCAATTATACACAAAGATTTGATGCTGTGTTGTGCTTGTTTTTTTTTTGTATTTTTTTATTTCTCATACCGTACCTCTCATGCTATGAATAAATACATATTTTTATTTGACTTTGTGCGTGGTAACGCCATATTTACGGGTGTGCACCATATGTGCCCAGACGTTTTATTGATTTTTCTAACTGCAGGTGGGGTTTTTAAAACATTGTGTTCTGCATTATTTCACAAATATTTATTACTTTCAGAAAAGCTGGATCAAAAAAAGAGAAAATGAAAGCAGATGCACAGTACTGTATGTTCCAACAAACTATTCTGTGCGAATTAAATACTCTTGATAAGCCTATTATGCTATTGTGATGGATCGCCATCTGCAATGCTGCTGTTTAATAAACATGTCCAATAACGCACTCATACCTCTATTTTATAAGATACTTTTGCCTAGAGTCATCAAACAGTGATATGACAAAAACTAGGTACTGTATTACCGCAAAAAAATACGTGTTCCCTGCGTGTTCCCTGCGTGTTCCCTGCGTGTTCCCTGCTTGTTCCCTGCTTGTTCCCTGCGTGTTCCCTGTGTGTTCTCTGTGTTCCTAGCTTGTTCCCTGCGTGTTCCCTGCTTGTTCCCTACGTGTTCCCTGCGTTTTCCTGCGTGTTCCCTGCGTGTTTCCTGCGTGCTCCCAGCGTGTTTCCTGCGTGTTCCCTGCGCGTTCCCTGCGCGTTCCCTGCGTGTTTCCTGCGTGTTTCCTGCGTGTTCCTTGCTTGTTTCCTGCTTGTTCCCTGCTTGTTCCCTGCGTGTTCCCTGCTTTTTCCCTGCTTGTTTCATGCGTGTTCCCTGCGTGTTCCCTGCTTGTTCCCTGCGTGTTCCCTGCTTGTTCCCTACGTGTTCCCTGCGTTTTTCCTGCGTGTTTCCTGTGTGTTCCCTGCGTGTTCCCTGCGCGTTCCCTGCTTGTTCCCTGCGTGTTCCCATACTTTCAAATGTGTTGAACCAACAATCAAAACGAGTAAATAACACAATAACACAATCTTGCTCATTTTTATGCTAGTCATCGCGTTCTGTTACCGGGCATTATAGGGTCACTGACAAAAAGAACTGCTAATTATTGTTAGGCCTATCATTCCTCTTTATATAATGTACAGTACATAGATATAGGCAAGATAACCGAAACCAACCTGGAATAGGTGATAAAAAGATATTAACCCCCAAGTAGCCCAAGTGCTCCGTTAGTCATGCTTTATTTATTTATTATTTTGTAACATTTTACAAAACAGGCCCTGTATGTATAGATGTGTTATTGTTTTTTTGATGGTTGGGCCTCAGCTCTTTTTTTAGTATCTCCGGAAGGTGAGACCCTGAAGATGAAGGTGAGACCCTGAAGATGAAGGTGGTCTTCGACATGGGTGGGGCTATGTTGCTTTAATGGTACTCAAGGGGTTAATGAACCCACTTATATGTATAAACGCTTGTGTGGTATGTATATATTATATATATATACTATATATATATATATATATATATATATGTATATATATATATTTGTATATTATATTATATTTATTATATATATATATATAAATATATATATAGGGCTTGACAAACTAGAGGCAAAACCCACTCTGCCTCTCCCCCAAAAAGTAACTCGCCCCCCCCCCCCCCCGTCATGAGTCTTACCTGCGGCGATCTCCGTCCTCTCCCCTGCAAATTGTAATGTTTCCCCTGCAGGTCCTGAAAAAATGGTAATGGGGCGCCATGACGTCACAGCATCACGCAACGTCACACACTGCGGCATCGTGTGACATAATGGCGTCACGTAGCATCCCATTACCATGGCAACACTGCATCATTTGATGCTGCACCCCTGAAGAAATTTGTTAGTGTGAAGAAACGCGTAGGGTTAGCACTGTGCTGCTAAGCAAAGGGCGTGTACACGAAGGGTTTAGCACTGTGCTGCTAAGCAAAGGGCGTGTACACGAAGTTACCTACTGCCTGGACTAAGGACATCCGCGGTCACATCTAATTTGTTCCCTGCCCGGAACCAAGCTACATCGGAGGTGTGTTTCCGGAGGACTTCGCCGACGGCTGTGTTGCACTTTGAGTTCCTGCTGGACGGAGGCTCAGAGGGATCAGTCTGGACAGACAAGGCGGAGAGACGGAGGAGCGGAGTTCTAGTTCCGGGGCATGAGTATATATCTCATAACATCCTCTAATACTTTTGTCATTTGTGAGTGTAGCCCTGTTTCCCCTACCCCTAAGTAATATTGGGATGGGTATGCCTTCTCCAGCTACTTCTAGGTGTTGGACTGTGTAGGGCTGAGTGCTCCGCGATGGTGTGGGGAGAGCCAGAGCAGGCATGCAGATTACCTTATTTCTTTGTGGTGCAGCGCCTCCAGTCAACACAGGTTCTCTGCGGGGGGAGGGGGTGGGCCATGCGGACACCTTGATCTTCCTTTACACATCAGGCAGCAGACAGTAATGACAAGGATGCTGGGTACAACTGGCTTTATTGCAGATAGGTGATATCAGACAGCAACACAGATGCATCCCTTTTCTCTCCTTGTTCCCCTCTCCTGGTCAGAGCCCTGACTCAGGCCTGTTCCCCCTCCCTCCCATGTCCTGATGGGTGGGAGGAAGAAACTCCTCCTAGAACTTCACATCACTCCAGCACTTGAACTAACTAATTTAGGAGAGTGTCAGGATTTATAACCTGAGATAGGGGGTTGGAACCCTATCCCATAACAGCACAGGTAGAATACTAATTGGCTAGCACTGCTTTTGGATTAACCAATCAGTATCCATCTCTCAGGCTGACACTCTCTGGTGGTTGCTAGCCTGTCCTTGGATACCACAATTGTATCAAAGGCAGTAATATACATATACAGCCTACAGAAGGAATTAACCTTTCCACTGCCTGCACCTAACAGGACTGACACTGGAAAGGCCCAGGAAAAAGAAGTAGCGTCCGGGAGGCACTGCTATATGCAGTGTTTGACAAACCTATACATTTGCTCGCCCCGGGCGAGTGGATTTAACCCCTGGGCGAGTAAATATTGGCCCAAGCAGCACACGTTTGGTACTAGGTGGCGAGTAGATTTTTTGGTGATTTGTCAACCACTGGCTATATGAGTTTTAATTTGAAAAGCTTTGGAATCATTAAATGTATTTTTTAGACTTAATGCACTAGGATCAGGCGCTTTCCTCTTTTTTTCTATACAGATCTGTTAAGGAAAGTCGTTGGTTCCATACAGAAGGCTGTCAGTATCCTGTGCAATCCACAAATTGGGAACATTTACAACTGGACTCAAAAAAACATATGGTTTTATTGGACTTTTTATTATTTACTATGTTTACTCATATATGAGAGTTATTGAGTTTTTTTTGTGTTTATTCATCCTAATTCATACATATATATTCATTGAAGTATTGTTTTCCATTTTTTTACATTTATCACATTTTTATATTTATTTTTTATATCACCACTATTTTGTTGTACGTATACATTTGCCACGCTCAGTAGCACTCATTTTGGCATAAATATATATTCATGATGTGGTGGATGTAGGAGTTTGAGCTATCTGGGAATACGTGTGTTAATTAATTTCTGACTGGTAACAGTCTCTGGAGATTAGGTGGCAGCTCCCCCCAGAGCGCGCCCCTCCCCACCTTTTTAACTTGGGAGGTTCTAGCAACTTGCTGAATGGACAGGACTCACTGCAGTTCCTTCCCCTTATACAGAGGTAACAGGAAGGGTTCACAGCTTTAGTGATAGGACCTGCATTTTTGGTTTCCCTTGACGTTGGTATGCAGGCTTACGACGCTTTGGCCAAAGGGCTTAACTAAATAACCAAGTAATTACTATTATTATTCAAGTATTTATACTCTATACTCATTACCATATATGTTTTGTCAATTTGATGTAGCATTGGACACCCCTGTCTTCTGTTGTACGTATACATTTGCCACGCTCAGTAGCACTCATTTTGGCATAAATATATATTCATGATGTGGTGGATGTAGGAGTTTGAGCTATCTGGGAATACGTGTGTTAACTATTTTACATATATTTTGAGTATTTGTTATTAGTATATATATATTACTCTACAGTAAATATCTTTTTTTTTTTTTTCCCTCTCTCCACACTGTTTTAGCCATTGAACCCTTTGTATATCAGTATTGCTTGACCTGAAGAAGAGAGGATAACTCTCGAAAGCTTGTCCTATGACATAATTTGTTAGTCCAAATAAAAAAGGTATCATCGAATACTGAAGAACTCATTTTATTCTCGGCACTATCGAACTGGACTAACACGGCTATTTTGCTGTTTATATATATATATATATATATATATATAATATATATATATAATATATTACACATACACACACACACATTGTTTAAGTTTATTCATTCACAAACACTTTTATTTTTTTGCACCAGCAACACATGTTTTGAGTATTGATTCTTTTTATTCATTTTATTCTCCTTTTTATTGTATTATATTGTATGTCTTTATTTATTTAGCGCCAAAAGTGTACTCAGGGCTTCACAATGAATACAATATAGGGAATTATAATTATACAATAAGTGCAGCAAAATCAGACAATCAGACAAAATCCTGATGAAGCCGTAAGCATACAACGGTGAAACGCGTAGAGTGTTTCAGTCCAGCAATACCTAAGAGGAGGAACACAGAGAATCCACTCCTACCATCAGGTCCGGCGGTTCTCTCGACGCACCGGAAGTGACGTGACGGGAGCCCTGGCGTAGATGTAGTGTTCCGGTGAAGCGGAGGACAACGAGGAACCCAGGAGATCGCGACTCCCTGTATACCTGTTACCCGCTATCCATTTTTTGCCTATCTTGATCATACAGAGTGTAAGCCTTCATTTGTATACCTATTGTCAGAATATACTACCGTCTACACCATATGGTCTTTTTACTTTTATTCCTTGGAGGTTGGTGACTGCTGCATATTCACAGGGTACATCCACCCCCTAAGTTGGATGGCTGCTTGATTTTGGCTACCTTCATGTGAGTAGTCATTTTTGAGCCTCGCACACAAAATCACTGTATTTTAACATTACTGTACTATGTGATGTTTTCATTTATTTTCTATGACTACGAGACACGCTCCCCTGGCCTTTTTTGGGGAAACAGTTGATGCAAGACAAGTGGAACAGTCTTTATCCAAGGGTTGTAGTGTGTTTGCAGTCTCTTATTCACTTTATTCAATATAGTGCACTTTCTTATTTTAGGCACGATTATTTACAATTGTTTATTTCACTTTTCACGAATTTACACATTATTAAGTGGTTATTTTATATATTTTTGGGGTTTGTTAGAGCGCTATCGAGTACTTTTTCATTCTGTACAATAGGAAAGGAAATCCCTGCCCCGGAGAGCTTACAATCTAATAGGTATAATGGGAGAGTTACAGAGACAGCTGGTGAGGGAATAAGTGCAGTAGATGGCAGTGCTTGGTCACAATGTGTGGTAGGAGTGACTGAGTGTGGGACAATAGCCATGAGTGCAGGCTATTGGGATACTTGATTTGTGGGGTGAGATTTAAGGCTGGTCAGTATTAAATGAAAAGGTTAACAGGGGAAGAGATGGCAGGGAGGCATGAGTGAGATCAGGTGTGTGTGTCTGACTTCAGGCTATGGGGAGATCCCCAGCAGTGGGAAAGAGTAGATAGAGGGTGTGAATAGAGGATTTGTGTGGGTGTTTTTTTATTGAGGGGTATAGAAGTTGTTGGGAGAGGGGTGTATAAATAATGGTGCAGTGGGGAGTGGGGATGTTGGAGAGAACAGAGACATTCACAAAGGAGTGAGGAAACAGTAAACAGATAAAGCAGTAGGGAGGGCATAGTAAGATGCAGGAGGAGAGACTTCACTGGTTAACGGAGGATAAAAATGAGCAAACAATCACAGATGTTAAAAGAGAATGTCTCACAGTGGAAACGTTGTAATGCAGAGTCCAGATCGTCATCCAATCTTCACATCCAATTTAACTCGAAAATGAACTCTTGTAGACAGTTTAGATATGACACTTAAGATGTCTCTTTTGATGTTACACAGCCATATGGCTCACAGCCAAGTTACACTGACTTAAGTACCCTAATTACTGTCGCAGCCAAGTTTATTTGAGCATTTACCTGGTCTCGGCCGCGACAGTAACCGGGCGCGCGCCGTGGTGTCCCGGGCGCGCGCCGAAGCCTCGGAGGAGCGGCCCTCCGATCGGGGCTTCCCCCTCCCCTCTACGGGTCCGCCGGGTCCCCCGGAACCCCCCACCACCGTCCCCCACATCGCGGGACTCCCTCGGGCATCGGGGAGCCCTGGGCACGCGCGCAGGGGGCGCAGGCACCCGATGAAGCGTGACCGCGCATCAGTGACGCTCGGCACGCCGAGGGGTTTCGGCTAGCAAGCCGGGACATCTCCCGGCTTGCGGAACTAGCCGAGTTCAAATAAAACGTGTCGCCTCTGTACATTCATTTGGCTAACACTTAAGGGAGGGGGTTGCCTAATCAAATCAGGCACACCAAATAGTTAATTAGATTATCAATTCTCTCTCAATTGATTGGAGTCAGCATACAGCATACAGACACATACCAAATTGATAGATTATCAATTCTCCCTCTTATTTACATCAGTTTTTTATTGTATTATATACATTTATTGGTATAGATTGGTATATTATAGCCCAGTCATAAGGGTCTTTAGATTAACACTTTGATACCATATAATATCACCAGACATAGAGGCGCAGTCTTTTTTTCTGTTAGTATATATATCTATCTCTATATATATATATATATATATATATATATCTATATCTATCTCTATATATATATACAGGACTCAACAAACTAGGGCAAAACCCACTGCGCATGTGTGCCGAGCTCAGCCACTACTGCGCATGTGTGCGATGAGCCCAACATGGTGTTTTTTGTGCATGAGCGAGCGCGACGGGCACGCACCCATTAGTACTGTGACATCACTCGCGTTACTGTTTTTCGTTACAAGGCAAGGATTTTTTCCCATGAAAACACTGTCCGTGCGAGAAAGACGTTTCACTTCAGAAATGACTAAAACGTATTGATAAATTATGACATTTTTATTAAAGTAATTTAGAGAGATAAATACCAAAGTCTTTGTTAAATAATTCAATCTTCTTCCACCAACATCTTCTTCTGGCTGTCTCTTGTACAGTTTCGCCTGGAAGATAATCACGAAAATATAGATGCATTAATTAAACTGTTCTGCTGTGTCATTACACTGCTATGTAAACTGCAAGGAACGCACATGTTTCCCAATGAATTTGTGCGCATGCATTTCAGTGAATTTGTGCGCATGCGTTTCAGTGAATTTGTGCGCATGCGTTTCAGTGAATTTGTGCGCATGCATCTCAGTGAATTTGTGCACATGCGTTTCAGTGAATTTGTGCGCATGCGTTTCAGTGAATTTGTGCGCATGCGTTTCAGTGAATGTGTGCACATGCGTGGCACCGGTACATGCCAAATGAAATGAATACATTATGTGAATTAACCATTATCCAATAGTGAGGTTCTGTGTCGCTGGATGTGGTTCCTACACAAACAAATTGTTGAGGTTGATCAACCTGCAGAATCAATAAGGAATAAAATAAGGACAAAACAATTGCACCCCCCTTAACAATTGCACACCACCCGACTTTATTTAAAAACTGTTAAGTTGTTGTGCTGTTCACCATGGCCATGTTTTATTGTTATACTGTTGAATGTTTACTTTTGTTAATACATTATTTTTTAATACTTGTTTGCTTCAAATTATTTGATCATAATGATTCAACAAGCTTTTTCACTGAAACATAAATATTTATTGTTAAAAAATATTTTTATAAAAGAAAATTCTCCCACCCAACAAACCCACCCATCCACTACTCCCACCCACCCATCCACTACTCCCACCCATCCACTACTCCCACCCATCTACTACTCCCAAATACCCACCCATGCAACCAGCCATTCACCCACCCATCCACTACTCCCACCAACCCATCCACTACTCCCACCCATCTACTACTCCCAAATACCCACCCATGCAACCAGCCATTCACCCACCCATCCACTATTCCCACCAACCCATCCACTACTCCCACCGACCCATCCACTACTCCCACCAACCCATCCACTACTGATCCACTACTCCCACCCATCCACTACTCCCACCAACCCATTCACTACTAACACTCGCCCACCCATCACTCCCACCCGTCCACTGCTCCCACCAACCCATCCACTACTCCCACCCACCCATTCACTACTCCCACCCATCCACCCACTACCATACACTACTCCCACCCATCCACCCATCCACTACTCCCACCCATCCACTACTCCCACCAACCCATCCACTACTCCCACCCATCTACTACTCCCAGATACCCACCCATGCAACCAGCCATTCACCCACCCATCTACTACTCCCAAAACGGTACACAAAGTATTCCCGAGGGTAGAATTGTGTGCCTTGTCACGGTACTGCATAGTAAGTCTTGCTACATCGAGCCTCTCTGACGTCGATGCGAAAAGCTGGGCTAAGCTTCCGGCGCGCACCGGCATGAGAGGGAGGCCCGGCGTGCACCAGCAGCTTGGCATGGGACAGAGAGAGGGAGGCCGCAGTTGGGGAGAGCCAGGGCCCAACTTGCAGCACCGGCCGGACCCTCCGTAGCTACCAGTCCCAGCCTGACCATCCCCAAAGTGGACAAATGTATTTGGGGGGGAGGTTCTTTATTTAAAATATATGTTTGGGGGGAAGGGTATTTTGTAATATGTATTTGGGGCGTAGAATTTCTTTTCTATGTATTTGGGGGGTGTGGGGGCTTCTTTTCTCTTATTTTGGGGTGGGATTGTCTGTGTCGGGGGAATGAGTGTGAGGAGGGGGGATTGAGTGAGAGTGGGGAAATTGGAGGGGGGTGAATGAGACAGAGGGGAGAGAAATACTTGGGAAGAGGGGGGGGGAAATAAAGGAGGCTCGTGAGGTTTAAAATGGGGGGCTCACAAGACCGCCGTTATGGGGAGGGGCCGGGTGGGCCCCGGTCATAACTCTAGTCCCGGGCCCCGGGAAGTCTGCCTGCGGCCCTGAGTAAGGATGCAGCTTATGCGATCGCCCTGTTCTTATTACCTGTGTGTGTATGGAAGCCATTATTGTTTCTGTACCAGAATTATTATAAAAAACACCCTTCTTTATGCTGCAACAGGACAGAAGTTAACCTTATTTAACCTTTTTTTAAATAAAAAAGGCCAGTTAAAAGCTTGTAGCACAAAAAAGATGATGACATTTAGTACTCTAAGGGGACTGAAGCTGTCGCGTTACACAATAAGTAGTGTGTGTTCCTATTTAGACACCTGTGTATCTATATTCATCTGAGAAATGTTGGAGAAAATGGGCCCTTACAGCAGCTACAGACTGGTCAGATACCCAGATGAGGCATTTGGGGGGGAGGGGGAGGTGATTTGAAGGGGAGGGTCCCTATTTCCCCCTGACCTCTGATCCTTCCCTAAACGACATGGAGGAAATCAGATGGTAAGGAGTGGGAGGAAGGAGCCGAAGCTAAATTTGAGGCATATGTATGTCTTGGTTCATTTCTCTCCCAGATTCGGATCCGGAACCCACGGCCCAGTTCAGTGTCTCAAAAAGCTTGGGTTTGGGAAATCCGGCACCTCCAAGTTCATGCGAATGTGTCCTTCCTTAGGTTAAACAAAAGATTAGAAGAACAGAACACGACATTGAAATGTTGGTATATTTATATACTTAGATCTGGAATCTTTGTCTTGTTTACAGAAACAGCGACTTCTGAGACTAATATACATTTCAAAAGTAGAAAGGGTTTCAATATCCTCTCAGTTTCCATTGGGATGTAATTACACGTCACTTAAATCTGACAACTTAATCCTACCATATGGAAATGAATGAGTAAACACTGTAATGACTTTGTTCTCAATTCGTTATGTTAGTTTATGCTTTTGCAATGATGCATATAACCCGAACAATAAGAATGGCGTAAAACATTGTAGTTCCCATGTGCTTTGCTTTTTGTATGTGCTCCGAAATCCTGACGCATAACCACATATTTTGGGCACGCATATACTTATTTTTGAATAGCTATATAATCAGAAGCCACATGTAGTGTTAATACCATTTAATTTGTTAGGGGACAAGAAGTTTAATAATTTGATAAAGTTTCATCCGAATCCTAAAGTTGTTTGTCGGATTGTAATATTCAGTGACACATATTCCTAACGCCACGCGGACACGGATTGTAGGATTGTAATATTCAGTGACACATATTCCTGACGCCACGCGGACACTGATTGTAGGATTGTAATATTCAGTGACACATATTCCTGACGCCACACGGACACGGATTGTAGGGTTGTAATATTCATTGACACATATTCCTGATGCCACGCGGACACGGATTGTAGGATTGTAA
>WSYH01003782.1:7703-43806 GCA_036426205.1 Ascaphus truei
TCCGGCATCAATGTTGACTGGGGATATTGAAGCATTTTTGTACAAAATATGTTTAATTCAAACAGCTTCACTATTTTTCAATTTTTTCATTTTCTTAATTGATTACTTGTTGTTATTACGTTAGAGCTATATATTTTTTTATTGTATTAGTTCTTTTGAAGATTGTTCTAAGATTATGCTTTATCTAGATTTATTATTAATTTTGGAATTTTGTCAATATGACTATCTATAGCCACATTCCTTTACCCATTTTTGATTTTGACTAATACTTAGGGAATGTTCACATATGATGATTTCGAATCCTTAATTTTGATAGTCTTTGAGTTTATTATTAAATTCATATATATCATAGATTTATCTTTCAAGTATACCATGTAATGTTTATATATATATATCTATTATTAATCTAGTATAATATATATATATATATATATATATATTATGATACCAAATGAAGGGTCTGCGTGGTTTGTGAATAGCCAAAATTGATAGGGCATCTATAAATAGACTTAGTGGGATTTAATATATAAAACCAATATTACTGAATAAATATATGCCATCAAAACTAATACAACATATCCTTAAAAAATGAATTAATTATATAGCGAATAGTGCATAATGTAATGTTCTAATCAAAGCAACTAAAAAAATACAACTTTGTTAAACAACAAAAATGTGTTGGTAGTGGAACTTGACTTAATCTGACCAATGGAGATAGTCCTCTAGAGTCCAACAAATGAAGTCCAATGATTGGGGAATGACACGTACACTTATTAGGACGCAACGGCGCTTCTTTACAAGGGCACAACGACTTCCCTTCCACCTGCTAGAAAGATATAAGAAAAAAAACAACGCCAAATCCTAGTCATTAACTTGTGCAAAATCGATATATTTATTCCCAAAAAATTCAATTAAAAAATTGAACTCACAAAAACTAAAACAATTAAAAAGCATTGTATGAGTAATACTCATGCTCCTAGGACCAGGAAACGCGCTTGCTGCCTGTAGTCTCTACCCTGACTCTACACTGGAACAGAATTGCGCCGTCCGTTGTCACTGGCCGCGCGAACTGACGTATCAGGCGACGTTCCGGCGATCGCTACTCAACCGCGTACACACACCAGATATCTTTAGTTCCACATTTCCGGCCGCGCGCCCACCTGTCGCCCTGGATGGCGCGTGGAGTATACTCCTCTCACACCTTCTTCAAACATTATACAAAAGTGCCAACGTACATCCCCCGTTACCCTCTAACCTAAAGATTCGACGGACAAGAGCCCGACGAAGGTCTCCGCCCCACCGACACCCGCCACTTCAAATTCTTAACCCATCGACCCTCCTCTAGCCAGCTTACTCGCACCCCGCACTCTCGCCTGGCAGGGGCCTGATCCGCCACTCCCATTCCAACCATCTCCGTCGATACTCACCCCCACGGCACCTGCCCCATTGTACCTAGCCTGGGACCCACCCCCGTCGCAGGCCTCACACCCCCTGACCGACCCCTCCCGTGGCCCCCCCCCGAGACCGCACCCTGAGCGCCGGCTGCCGACCCCAACGCCACCTTGCGCCAAGCCACCCACCCCCCTTATGGCGCGTATCCCCGAGGTTGGTAGGCATGGGCCTTTCTCGACGTCCTCCGGTGCCCAGCTGGCTGGTGTCGGGGGGGGTGTGGGTGGGGGGACGGAGATGCCGCGGACCAGCGGATGGCTTACGTCCGTGGAACGACGTCCAAGAGTAGCGGACGGTACAGATTTCAGCATGTCAATAGCAAGCGTTGGAAAGATCCCACTGGCACACCACTTCCGTACGGCAATTGATGAAAAGATGTAGGGAAGGGGTGTGCAGTGGACTTTCACAAACGACTGGACTATTGAATGCTGAGAATCTGTACCGGTCAGGGATCTTGGACGATTCCCGTGACGTCATCGCTGGTACAGCGGATCTACACGTCCCCGGTTGGGAACTAAAGAAAGTGGTCAGGTACGTGTTAGTGGGTGTTGGTACGGGTGGAGCACGTGCGCGAGCCGCTGATACGTCAGGTCTCCTGCAGGCAGGGCAGTGGAACAACGGAGGCGCAATTCTGTTCAGTGGAGTCAGTAGGAGATACAGCAGCAAGCAGCGATTTCTGGTCCGTGAGGAGACGGATATGTCTCATTATCAGCGATGTTTAAAGGTGTTATGTTTGTGAGTTCAAGTTTATGAGATTTTTGGGAATTAAATATATACGTTCCATTTTAGCCACGTAAGTGAGCAGGCTAGGATTGGAACGCTTCAACTTGTTATATCTTTATATATATTATAATATAGATATATATTTATTATTTATTTTTATTATTTTTCACTTTATGAATTATTAGCTTAGGGACTATATAGATATATCATATATATCATTATACACATTGGTGACCATGTATAAATATATGTTTTTATATCAGGGTTTTTAATTAATTTTTATGTTTTATTTCACTTAGTTGTATATTTACGTAAGACTAATGTTTATTTTTATTTTAGATTCCATATATTTATGTTATATACTTTTTTAAATTGTATGTTATTATTTTATCATTAATTTTTTTGTTATTTGCACATCTTTCTTTGCATACTCACTACTATTTCAGTTTTCTTCTTAGTATACACTATACCACACTTATATTAGATCATCTTTAAGATTAAAAGATAAAATCATTATATTTTCACATTTATTCAAAATATATTGTCTATTTAGAGATAGTGTTAATATTTATTTTAGATATGTGATTTTTCTTTGGAAATGTCTTGTTTTTGTAGAGATATAGTCTTTGTTTGTTATTGTTTTACATGTAACTGTTATATAAGTCAGCTCCAGCGGATTTGTATTTGTGCAGGAGGTCAGGGCGTTCTAATTGAAGAGATCTTGCCTGGGCTAAGGATCCAGCTGATTGCATATATCTTTCAGCATATACCACTCAGCATTTACCTAATTGGGGCGCGTATACTGCCTTTGACATTATATAATCCGACTTGTATTAGGCAGGAGTTACTCTTTGATAAACAGCCGGCCTCCACGGCGGGAAACGCGTCAGAATTTTTTAACGTGTTGTGTTTGTCCTTTTTTTGGATATTATGCCTAATAAAAAATTCAATTTTGTGCCCCATCAGGTCCCCTTTTTTTGAATTCTTTTCCTCTTTTTGTGAGTGCTGTACTCTGGTTCACTATGTTCCTGATTGTCTACTAAAGTATTGAAGCACGCCTCGGTATTTTGAAGCGGGTTGCGGATCAGCTGTGTTTCAACTAGGGATTCCCTCTTAAGCTGCCGCAGTGGCTTGGGTTACACCCCCCGCACACCCGCCCCACCCCCGCCTCCTCCGGCACAACCCGACATAGACGACCACCTGTCCCCCCTCACCAGTCCCGGTGCCTCGGAGGGCGACCCGTGTGGGACCCCCCTCCGCCCCCCCCCCCGAGAGTAAGGAGCGCGGCGGTGACGGAAGCACAACTGACGGACTCGCACGGAGGATGTGGATAGTCCTGTCTTTCTCCTACCAGCAGCCACCACCTACCCCCATAACAGCGGGACCGGGGGTTACATCGCGAGACATCCAGAGGCACCCGGTAAGCGTGGGCAGGAGACTTCGCGTGCAGGTCTCCATTATATCTATCAGGGTCCTTTATACAGGGTCTTGCGTGCGTCGGCTGAGGAGGTCTGAGGAGGTTTTACCCCATATCCATTTGGGGGGGGAGCGTTTCAGCGGCGTGGGTGAGATGAGAATCCTTCAACGGCTCCAACAGGTGAGGGGGGTTGGGGTGGGGGGTATTCAGGCCCGTAAGGGTACCGGCGGCTGAATTAGAACACTGGGGGAATACAGTCGGACACGAGAAGCCCGCGTGGGCCACTTGCCAGCCACTTTGTAAGACGCTTGATTTTAGGTCATTTATTGTGCAACGAATAGACGATTTGTGCATCTAAGTGGATTAAATATTAGTATAGTACTGTTAATGGACTATCGTTTGAACACTTTATGAAGACACACAGACCGGCGATATACACCGCTCCACTGATTTTTTTCTTAAAGTACCGTGTTTCATGTGTTGATTTCCAGCCAATCAGCTTTCACCAACAGCTGAGACAGATGGCAGGGAATGGCAGGAAGTATCAGCCATGCGCGTTGACTGCCTCCCCCTCCCGTGTCGCTAATGCCTGAGCTTTCTTACTGAGCAGAACATTCAAGTTGACGGGGGGATGGAGGGGTGGGAGGGCTGTGGGGGAGTGTGATCTCAGGCCCTTGCTCTGTGTGGAGCTGCTTTTTTTAGTTGTGGATAGTCAGTTTGGTCAGTGGGTATGGATCGGGTCGTGCATGTGTTATGAGCGGGTCCTGAGATCAATAACACACAGGGCGTTGATTTCGTAGGTGTCATGTGTGTGTGGGAGTGCAGTCCGTATGAGCTGCGTGATGTTGTGGATTATATGATGTCTAGGCTCCAAGATGTTTAGTCGAGTGAGTGTGCAGCCAGTAGCAGTAGTTTTTTTATGGGAGTCGTCGTGTGGGTGTGATGCGCTGTTGTGTTTTCCTGTTTGTCTGTGTTGTATCTGCACGGAGTGAGTGTCTAGCTGTTTGGGAAGTTTAGTTGTTGTGGGTTGTGTGCAGTTGTTGTGGAGTTTCTGCCTGTGGTGGTGGTGTGGTGCGCAAGGTGCCTTAGGGTGTGGGTGTGCGCGCTGCTGATGGAGAGATGTGGTCGGTTGGGTGTGTGTGTGGTGTGTGTGTGGTCTTTGTGTGTGTGGTTTATAACATCCAAAGTGTGCTAGATCGACATGACCTGCGATTGATGATGATTTGGTAGCTCAATATGGCGATGTGTAGTGACGTGTGTGAAAGTGTGTGTGTCCTATGGTGAGCACGATTGTAGTTCGGGATACTCGTCGCTGTGGTTTGTTTGTGTAGGTGTTAGTTTCGATGGTTATGGTGTTGTCAAGCAAGCATGAGTTTGTGTGGCGTGCTGTGTTGTGGTGTCGAGCGCAGTGGTGTAGAGTGTCTGTGCTAGCTATGTGATGTATACAGTAACGCGGAGACTGGTGTTGAGGAATGGGCCTGCCCTTTGTGTTGTAGGATGTGTTGCGCGCTGTAAGTGGTGTGTCTGGCCTATAGGTTGGTGTATGCGGTAGCTGATGTTAGAAACACGAGTGTGTAGTGTGTGTGTTGTGATTTGGAGGATGTGTGTCGCTGGTTGGTTTGATTACAGTCCATTGTTGTATGATGATGTGTTCTGTTGTATAGTATGTGTGTCGTCTCAGAGCAGCGCTGATCTTGTAAAAAAAAACACAAATGATGACATAGTGATGAATAGTAAAACAAGAATGGATGTGGGAGAGTTGTGGCAGTGACGCAGTGTGGGATATAGATATCTGCAGTGTAGTGTAGAGTATATAGAGGTGGTTTCATGTATTTCCCATTTTTTAAATTTTCATTAAAAAAAATCTATATAAACTATACCAAAAGTGTCTATTATTTATGAATGAAAAAAAGCCTACATAGCCTATAATGTAATAATCCCCTCAGAACAGGGCATTACTGGCCAATAATGCCCTGACTGGGTTAAGTCCCTCGAGTTACCTCGGGCCTTCAACTACTTCCCAGACGGGCAATATTGGCGCAGTTCAGGAGTCATAAAGCAAACCGTCGAGACGGGGAATAGTGAAAAGCGAACGGGAGTCCCTGCCAGAGTGCTCGCGTACTAGGTTAAGGAAGGGTCAGACGGGCTGGCACTCGTTCCTGGATATGATTTTTACCCTCCTATGCTCCTCCCCTTTCGCCACGTCCCGCCCAGGGCCAGCTCAATTAGCGGCGGAATGGAATTCAAAGGGCACTTTAGAGCAGTTGTCACACTTAGGAGCTACTACAATGGCCCCTATGTCTTAAAGTGACTAATTGTCACTAAAACGTACTCCCATGGGTACTTTAGGAACATGGTAAGTATAAATTGAATGTGCGCAGATACTTCTATGTAGAAAATACCAATGCAGTATCCTGAATGTGATCTATTAGAAATCCAAGGATAACATGGTTGAAAACATATACAGCTCACCCCCCATATAAGAGTGTGCTTGGGGTCCAACAGAATCACCACCGCGGTATAAGAGGATCGCGTTAGAAATAATTGTACAATTGTATGCATTGTACAATAGTATTTTAGGATACCAATAATCGTGTTGTAAAGTATCATTTATAAACAAAAAATTGGGAGCAACGCTGTGCATCGCGTTATAAGCGGATTTGCGTTGTTGGAACGGAGCGCGGTATAACGGGGTGTTGGTTGAGCTTTAATATATTTCCTGAGAGTCTGGCACCGCAGAGTGTCGCATCTGATAGTGAAAAGAACAACAGAAGCGCCACCAGGGGTAAGGATAATGTATTAAACAATTGAAATAATTAAAATGTAAAAACTTACACATCATATTAAAAATGTCCAGTAGCGGCCAGTACGAGAATGTGGTGGATCCGGGGGGTAGGCGCAGGAGTATTGCCTGTGTTTGCAGTCTGCATCTGATAGTTATAAATAGCTGTATAGAGTCACAATATAAACTTGTGCAGCGATCTGGACTGTTCCATTGGCTTACAACAGTATGCGGTCTGTCACACTCACTATAGCGAAGTCAGAAGCGAGGGTGCCACCAAAAACCACAATAGGGTGCTCTGAGGCCGTAAAACACACCAGGGCCCCATGTTTACTAAGCGATGCGATGCCCAAGACACCTTCGCTGCCGGGGAGACATCTTATGGAGCTGAGTACAGAGTGAGCTTTTCGGGAAGGTAATGGTGTCGTGTTGGAATAGATCATCACTGGTAAAACAGGGCCCTACGTCCTATTTGAGTGGATATGGGCTGTGCGGTACCTTTATGGTTTAGTTGGTTATGTGAATGGACTCTTCCACAAATGATGTCAGTCACTCCACAATAAAAAAACAGTCATGGTGACATTGTAGGGTATCGTCCTGTACTCCAGGCCTTGGTGTGAGTCAATTGTTTTTGTATTTTAAGATGTATTAACCCATGAGTCTGTCTATGTCTGCCACAGATTCCCCCCCATTGTCACGTCATACAGTCTTAAGCTAACGAGCACGGGCATGGTTTTTAGTCATTTGATTATCCTTTGGATGCCAATAAATCCACATTGTAAATACATGACATACACTGTGCACCTACTTATGCAAGTGCATGAATATTGTTTGAGGTGCGAAGCACGTACCCATCTGGCCAGTTTCCGTGAGGAGGGTGGACGCTAGTCGGGTGTGGAGTATTGTTATGCTCATGTTATTACAGAGCCCGACACCGTCGGTTCCTGTCACTTGTGGGATTTAGGAATTCTAACTTATTTATCTCTATGTTGAGTCACTCTGCAAATAATTGTAACCTTACCTATTAGGAACACTGTGTCTCATGTCTTTTCTATTTATAGTGAGATCCCTTGCACCACCAGATCTTCAATGCAGTGCTAATGGTCCCTCCCACTGGGCGAAGCTGTCGCTCTGCAACAGCCTCGGCCCCTCACGTACTAGTTGTGTGTGTGTGTGTGTGTGTGTGTGTGTGTGTCAGTAGCAGTGTTTATGGGTATAGTAGTGTGTGTGTTGTGTTATGCTGTTGTGTGTGTAGCAGCAGAGTTTGTGTGTAGAGCTGCTGTGTTGTGTGTGTAGAGCTCCAGTGTGTGTGTGTATGTGTGCTTGTGTGTGTAGAGGTGAGTAGATAGAGGTGGTTTCATGTATTTACCATTTTATTTTCATTAAAAAAAATCTATATAACTATACAAAAGTGTCTATTATTTATGAAAAAAGCCTACATTTAGCCTATAATAGTAATAATCCCCTCAGAACAGGGCATTACTGGCCAATAATGCCCTGACTGGGTTAAAGTCCCTCGGCTTCGCCTCGGGCCTTCAACTCTTCCAGCCAGGGCATTATTGGCCAGTAATGCCCTGTTCTGAGGGGATTATTACTTAAATAGCGTAACGGCTAGTCCCTGCCAGAGTGCTCGCTTACTAGGTTAAGTGAAGGGTCAGACGGGCCTGGCACTCGTTCCTGGATATGATTTTTACCCTCCCTTAGCTCCTCCCCTTTCCGCCCGCGGCAGCATCCAATTAGCTGGAAGGGAGATTCAAAGGGCACTTTAGAAGCAGTTTGTCACACTTAGGAGCTACTACAATAGGCCCCTATGTCTTAAAGTGACTAATTGTCACTAAAACGTACTCCCATGGGTACTTTAGGAACATGGTAATGTATAAAATGTGCAGATATCTTCTATGAGAAAATACCAATGCAGTATCCTGATATGTGATCTATTAGAAATCCAAGGATAACATGGTTGAAAACATATACAGCTCAACCCCCATATAACGCTGTGCTTGGGGTCCAAAGAATCACACCGCGGTATAAGCGGATCGCGTTAGAAATAATGTACAATTGTATGCATTGTACAATAAAGTATTTAAGATACCAATAATCGTGTTGTAAAGTATTCATAAATACAAAAATTGGGAGCAACGCGTGCATCGCGTTATAAGCGGATTTGCGTTGTAACGGAGCGCGTTATAACGGGGTTGAGCTGTATATATTTCCTGAGAGTCTGGCACCGCAGAGTGTCTGCATCTGATAGTGAAAAAGAACACAGAAGCGCACCAAGGGTTAAGGATAATGTATTAAACAATTGAAATAATAAAATGTAAAAACTTACACATCATATTAAAAATGTCCAGTAGCGGCCAGTACAAGAATGGTGGATCCAGGGGGGTAGGCGCAGGAGGTATTGCCTGATGTTTGCAGTCTGCATCTGATAGTTATAAATAGCTGTATAGAGTCACAATAATAAACTTGTGCAGCCATCTGGACTGTTCCATTGGCTCAACACAGATGCGTCTGTCAACACTCACTATAGCGAAGTCAGAAGAGAGAGGTGCCACCAAAACCCAAAATAGGGTGCTGAGCCGTAACACACCAGGGCCCATGTTTACTAAGCGATGCTATGCCCAAGACACCTTCCGCTGCCCGGAGACATCTTATGGACTATAAAGTGTCTTTCAGGGAAGGAAGGTGTCTTGTGGAATAGCATCACTTAGTAAACAGGGCCCTTACGTCCTATTTGAGTGAATGGGCTGTACGGTACCTTTATGGTTTAGCTCTGGTTAGTAGAATGGACTCTTCCAAAATGATTCAGTCACTCCACAATAAAAATACACATTCATGGTGCATTGTAGTGTATCGTCCCTGTACTCCCAGGCCTTGGTGTAGTCAATTGTTTTTGTATTTTAAGATGTATTACCCATGAGTCTGTCTATGTCTGCCACAGATTCCCCCCCATTGTCACGTCATACAGTCTTTAAGCTACGGACTACGGGCATGGTTTAGTCATTTTGAGTCCTTTTGGGCCAATAAATCCACATTGTAAATACATGACATACACTGTAGCACCTACTTATGCAAGTGCATGAAATATTTTTGATGGTGCGAAGCACGTAACCCATCTGGCCAGCTTTCCGTGAGGAGGGGGAGCTGTGGGTGTGGACGTTTGTTAGCTCATTATACAGAGCACCGAAACAGTCGTGTTTTCCTTGTCACCTGTTGGATTAGGAATTAAACATTTATCATCTATTGTGTACTATGCAAATAACTTGTAACCTTACATTTGTGAACATTGTTCTCACTGTTCTTTTATATTTAATTGACATGTCACAGACATAATAACTATGACAGCACACTGGGACCGCTCATGCAACAAATAGACACGAATATAGACTGGGGGTGTTCAAGTGGGGAGACAATGGGGGCAGCAGTATGTCTGGGTTAATTCTAATGCACAGTCTACATGCTTCTTCTGATTATGAGGTGCCAAAGATCTGAGCCCATTGTGGATGAGTTGGAAAGGGGTAATCCCACTGGGATTAGGTGGACTTTATTATCATAACGATTTAGGGCATCCGAAAAGCTTCGTGTCATACAATACATTGCAACACACACACACCACACACACATTCATCAGTCCCTTCTGTCTCATTGAATGTGGTCCAAGGGTAGTGTCAAAAACTCATGGTCCATTCATTTTATCCTTATCAATATATATATCTATATATATATCTATATAAACAAAAAAGAAAAGCGCCCGATCCTAGTGCAATATGTTTAAAAATATATGTAAATTTAATGTCCCAGATAACAAATGAACACTCGCAAACAAACGTTAAAAACAGGCATATGCTCCAACGATCCGTGACTGTGTCTTTGCTGGTCATCAAAGCTGCACACCACGAGTCTCCACACCAACAGGAAATTGCGATGTTATTATCAAATTTCTAATTTGGTCACATTTTATTATTTTTAATTTAAAAAAAATTTTTATTGATTGATATAGGTTTTTATATTTCATATAATTCTTGGATTATAATTGGTATTGCTCACCATATTATCAAGCGCAGTCCCTGTTATATATATATATATATATGTGTGTGTGTCTTATTACAGTATGAAAACCAAAGCACCTACTTTTCTACCTTCTCTCATTTACGTCATATTTTTGGTGCTGGCAGTGTAGTGTCAGAGTATTTTAATGTATTTATTCAGTGACTTGCACAAAGTAAGACCGTATAAAATATCATCTATTTGTGCGAATTCTATTTTATGTTCTTGGAACATCTATACCCCATGATTTAAAGTCAAGATAATATTATACTTAATACAATGTATTTGGAGTTTCACAATATAAAATATCAACAGGACTAATACAGTACGCCATGTGACTTAGGAGACAATCGTGGTCAGGAAACAAACACATTTTTATCGTCAATATTAGTAATATGTGTGATTTCATCAAATAAGTTTAAATGGTGCTTCTTCTGTAGTCCCACGTCTTGGAGATGGTCTTACACATGTTGTATCCTCTATACTAAACATTGGTTATATACATCAAAAGCTTGCACATATAATAGCTTGTAAATATACTGTAGGCTTGAAAATCTATGAACAGCCCAACGTGATACAGAGACAAAAAATTCAATGACCCCTGTGTGGCTTGTGCCAGGAAATGCCTTTGTTCGATAAATCCAGTTGAAACATCTATTGATTAGGTTTTACAGAAGTCTTCTAATGAAAAACACATACAACGTTCCAGAACCAGAAATGATGATATTCCCAAAAATATACCTCCTGTATCCAGCATTATTGATATCTTCTTTCTCCTTTTCATGCTATTTTTGTCTTTCTAAAGCCTTCGAAAAGCAAAATAATATTATTTTTTTGCCCCTAGATCAGGAGTGGCCAATTCCAGTCCTCAAGGGCCACCAACCGATCACGTTGTAAGGATATCCCGGCTTCAACACAGGTGGCTCAGTCAACAACTGAGCCACTGATTGAGCCACCTGTACTGAAGCAGGGATATCCTTAAACCCTGACTTGGTGGTGGCCCTTGAGGACTAGAGTTGGAACCTTACCCAAGATCAACGAACTGACCATTCAAATGGATTTTGTGAGCATGACCAGTCCATCAACTTCCCCTGGTTCCCGTTATCTTAATGTTAGATGATTGAGAGGACTCTTTTTTTTTGTGCAGAGCAAGGTGAGAGTTTAGCACAGATTGTTGTTCCATATTGTTACACGCAACCATTTTTTACAGATTTAATCCAGTTTGTCCCGTTATCTGAATCACTGAGAACCACTCTCAGAGAGCGATCCTATTAATACAAGAGCCTTATTCCAGGGTCTCCAGCGCGCCTCATTCCATGTACTGGTCTCCAATATGTGAGTAGAGGGGAGGGAAAGAGACATGTTACTTCCTTCTTTCATCCAAGTCCATCCTTTGCCTTGGAAGTTCCATTGTGTTTCCATTTCTTGCTCATTGGCAGACACACCCTATGTTTCACATGGCTGTTATGGTGGCTGTAAATGGAGGAGAAGCCATTTAGGGTATGCTTTCCTCTTCAAAATCAAACTTCTCCACTGGCCGCGACGCTCTCCATTTCTTGGCCTGATCCTTGCCCTCCATGAACTCCTCGTACTGATCCCTCTGGACCTCTTTTTTGGAGCGCATGTAGCCAAAGAAGACGGTCAGGGCCAGGAAGGAGTAGAAGAGCATGACGAAGAGGATGAAGAAGTAGGAATTGTCATAGGGCATGAGCTGTCGCTGCTCTTCTTCTGTGACATTTTTTGCTTCTTCTGGTGGCTTCTCCAGTATTTGAAAGACACATTTGGATATAAGGTTAGCGAGGACGGTTTTGTTCATGTTGTTGCCTGTTTGAAGCGCGGACAAAAGGAGCAGAGAGAATTGAGTGTTGCCTCTTTTGGTAAGGAATGCTGCTCAGTGTTGGGTTGCTGTCAAGTGATAAGAAGGTATTTTCAATAGATAGGCCCTTACTTATTGTTAACCACTTCAGTGCCTGAAGAGAATTATCAAAGCATCTATGTAACATGACTACGCAGGAAGCTGAAAAATATTGTTAATCATACTTGGATAATGTATTAGTAATATTCATGATGTCTTTTTATTTAGTGCGGCCAGAGTGTGCTATATACGTAATACAGCCATGATATTTATTTATTTTATATATAAAATGTTTTACCAGGAAATAATAGAAAAGGAGGGATCCAATGCGCACTCATATCCAGGTAGGGATATGCAAAGGAAAGAGAACACAATACTGTATGGAATCAATACGAATAAAAGGTGGTAATGCACTCACATTTTATAAGATCAAACAGGCATTTCGGTTAATAAGTTTAACCAAACTGTTGTTGTAGGCTCTACGATGTCAGGATACTTCTGATGGTATATGGGCTCTCTGACGACAGTATACTCTCGATACCTTGCAGGCTCACAGATGGCAGGATATTCCCAATATATAAAGCAGAGAAAACACAAATAGTGTAATACTGTATATATCAATACTGATTTTAGACTGTACAGTGAATACACTCACATTGTGTAATGTTGTTATTCGCTTTTTGGTTGTTCAAGTAATAAACTTAGGAGGACTTCTGGAGTCACAGGATACTCCCAGCAGGAAAAGGACGCAGGAAAAGGTATAATCTTTATAAAAGGAATAATTAAAAGCACTTACAGAGCTGTATATACAGACAGCCAAGAAGGTGGTACTGAAACAACTGAGTCCCCACTCTCAGTAAACCCCAGTGATGGCCATACACTAGTGGATACCACACAGAGGGGGTACAGAGCTCCAGACAGCTCTAAGGGGTCTATATAGTCCAGCAAGTAGGTAGGTCTAAGCTCTAGTAGTTCCCAACGTGTTTCGTCCTGTAATACTTCTTCAAAAAGGGTGTAGTGAAAAATGAGGCAGATATACAGTTTGTGTATATTGACCGGGTTTTTACCTCCTCAAAAAAGAGTATTAGCTCGGCGGTTACCTTGTTCTTCTCGGGGTCACTGGGTGGATCCGGTCGGCTTGTAGTAAGGAGTTAATATAAGGAAAAAGGGCTCCAGGAACTTTGTAACTGAATCTTTATTGAACATAGCAGCATATCCATAACAGGACAGGTTTTTCCTTAGTCTTGGGACTCTGGCACATTAGCTTCCTCTAGGGCTACCGGCAGGTGATGCTCACTCTCTTCAGAGCTCTTGCGTACCCAGGACTGATCAGGGGATTTAACCCTGACGGCTGCTGGCATAGACCCTCTCTCTAGCAGGCTAGGTAAGGGAACCGCCCCTTCTAACAGCATAGACTGCCCAATGTCCTGATTCCCGCGGGCCTCCCTAACACTGGGAAACGATTAAGGTGCCTTAATTGGCTGCTTCACAGTTGGGCGAGCCCGGAAACCTCACTGGAATCCTCCTGGATCTTACAGGATCTTCCTGATTTTACATGGGGCCTAAAGATAAAAGGGTGGGTCCCCCTGCCTTTTATACCTAGGGTGGGGCCAACAGTCTGCCCCAGTAACTGTGCAGAATAACTGTTGGCACTTGGTCACACCCAGGGTTGCCACCTCTCTGGGTTTGACCCGGAGATTCTGGGTGTTTGGGGCGCCTGCCTCTGGGCTACGGGTTTAGCCTGTCAATCTCCAGGTGGCGTCGGGGTCTTCGGCATTCTCCGGTATTCTCCTGCAACTCCCCCTCCAACTGCAGTGAACATGGCTGCGTGACGTCAAATGACGCCACATTCCCATGACAACGTGACACTACGTTACGTCATGACGCTGCACCATGTTGCCATGGCAATGTGACGCAGCGTAGCGTCATTATGTCACGTAGCGTTAGGTAGTGAGACAGGGAAACCTGCTTGCATAACCTAATACAGCACTGAGCATGTTAAATCTAAAGCAGGGGGCCTTCATTGATCTCTTCACCTGCCTCATTAAACCTTCAAAAGAATGCAGTCTCTGGCTATCTCTGATCCAGGGAGGCTCTCACCCCTCTAATCCCCTCACCTCTCTAATCCCCTCACCCCACCCCCTTTTTATTATTTATTGTTATTTTTGACTGGTTGACTTTAAAGATTACTCCTATTATTTTGCCTACATTGCACCTGCAGACGTACTTGCATAACTCCCTCCTCCTGACCTCCCTCCTCCCTACTTACCACTTAGATTGTAAGCTCTTTGGGGCAGGGACACCTTTCCCTAATGTTACTGTTATTTCTCACGCGCTTATTCCCACTGTGTGTTATATTATAATGTCCCATGTGTTACTGCCGTGACGCGCTGTGTAACATGGACGGCGCTGTATAAATGTACTGCCGACATACATACATTCTGACACGGAATCGGATATTTGGTCACGGCCATCTCGCCGCGACCAAGTCTCTGCCGGCATTTGGCCGCCGGGGAAGCGTTCGCCACAGCCGCTGGATACTCACCCGCCAGCCGTTTCAAATATAAGTTAATTTAAAGGGTTTTAGTAGTTAGGTTAAGGGGATTAAGGATATGGGTTTTAGGGCAAGGTATATTGGGTTAGGGGATTAGGGTAAGGGATTTCAGGGTAAGGGAGGGGTTCCCAACTTTAGTCTTCAAGATCCCCCTCCCCCCCAACAGGTCAGGTTTTAAGGATATCTCTGCTTCAGCACAGGTGGCTCAATCAGTCTTAGACTTGGCCTCTGATTGAGCCACCTGTGCTGAAGCAGGGATATCCTTAAAACCTGACCTGTTAGGGGAGGGGAGTCCTTGAGGACTGGAGTTGAGCACCCCTGGGTACGGGATTAAGGTTTTTAGGGGGTAGCATTAGTGATTAAGAATATGTGGGGTAAGGTTAGGGAATTACCATGGTGACACATCTGCCACTGGAGAGATGTCCCGGAGGCGAGGAGAGTGGCAGCTAAACGCAGGCGCCGATTCGGTGGCGAACCAATGCCCTAATCCATGCTGCAGTTACTTTAGGTTTTTGGCCAAAAGGTATTTTTTGGTACGCTCCTTTTGATTATTTATCTCTTGTCAGATTATTTATCAGGACAGCATACAGTTTTTTTATACCGCTAATAAAGTTTTCATATTTCAGTTATCGTAATAAGCCAAACACGGCCACTTTCTTCTAGTGATTGCCCACTGCAATCCTGAACAATTTAGAGGAGGGGAACGTGTCAGTAAACATTGGGGCTGCTAATTCCCCGGAGACCTGCATTTCTCCCAGATAAGGAATCCTGATGAGTGTCAGCAGCAAGTGGGACCCGAGCTGCACCTTCTGAGACAATGAGCAAGGGGTCAAGTTGTGTTGTGTCATGACCACTCTGATGATCACAGCAGAGTTCAGGACAATCCTGATCTCCGCTTATTGTCATACAAAGAGGTGAAACCTTATCTCTCTCCTGGATAGAGCGGAAGGTAAAGCTTGGACAAACGAGAGGAACAGCTGTTCCTGGCTCTGATTCCAGCCCTGGACAGGACCCTTTGAAGTGGAAGGCAGCTCGGCCAAATCAGCCTTTTACCTACTTATCAGCCCTATTGCTTTAAACGTGACCTATGATCCACCAGGATGATGGCTCTTTCATATGTGCTGTATCTATATCACTGAGCTGTCTTTTGCTATTACAGTTTCGAAGCAAAACAAAGATGAAAAAGGGAATGTGAAATGTTATCCACAGGGCCAAGCCCAGAGTATGGAAGGGAACCTTTAATACCTTATAAAATAACTATTCATCTTTAACCTCTTCACTTTTGTAGGGGGCCTACAGAATACCAAAAAACTGTAGCAGCAGACTTCAATCCTCTTCTGTTAAGGGGATTAGATCTACATTTAAGGTTTTTAGGGATCACAGATTGAGAACCAGTGTTTTTTCTAAATTATTTCTTTTTTGGTGGCAAAGAATCATTGCAATATTGTAGTTTTTTTTTCACATTAGTTTTACTGATCATATGTTTGGGTGTCAGTAAGGATTGGATTGGACTGGTTTATTTTCTATTGGCTGCTACAAAAATAATGTTGAACCCCCTCTAGATTTGCATTAAGATATACAACATTCTGTCACAACTTAAAGTTTAGAAGAATTCTGGACCAGATTCCCATCCTCTATATGGCCACCTGGCTGCCGGAGGCAGGTTTATTAAGGACTGTAGCAGTGGGCAGCGCTGTTCCCTGATGAAGTGGCCATTTTGCCACCACAAAACGCGTTGGAAGGTGCTGCGATCTGTGTATCCACAAACAGGAGGACACTTTAAACTGTCTGGTGGCTGTAAACTTTTTCAAGTACACATGCAGAGAAGGAGGAGGGCTCGCGAAGACGCAGAGACTGAACACCAATTGTGGCGGTCACAAGACGGAACTGCTGGACTAGCAAATACAGAAATACAGAATACAATACCAACTGGGGGGGGGGGGAAGACTCTAGTCTCAACTAGGTGCAGGGGCCTGCTTCAGTAGGCTTACCCTGTCTGCTTCACATCCTGGTTCCTCAGTGTGCTATTCTCACAATAGCAAGCTTGAAAACCTCGCCACTCAGGTCTCCGTCAAACTCCAGAGTTAGTCTGGTACTCAGATCGGCAGCGCTCCTTACCTAGCCCTCGATGGCTATCTTTACTATGGAGAAGGAGCCGCCGACCAATCAGAGCACGGATTGAGATGGTGCAGCCAATCCCCAGCCGGGGGTTCGCCCGGCTGCACCAGTCAGAGCAAGGGTCGTGCTGAGGTTCTCAAGACTACCCCATGAGGACGGGGCAGCTGGCGAGCTTGAAATTCAAACTGGCCAATCGGAACCCCACCTACGAGCTCTGTCTCGGCAACGGCTTCCCCTGGCCACCCTATACCTCCCACTGGGTAGGCGCCACAGTGTCTGCGGTGGACAAAGGCTCTCCCCGCTGAGAGCCCATCCCCGGACACGATTGTCAGCCCTTCCCCGTTCACCAAATGTCTTAACACCTTGCTGCTCCCAGTCTTTGTCTCAATCCTACATTTCTGTGCAGCATCTCGTCTAACCGGATCACCGAGTCTGCCGCCGTAGAAATGAATACACATACCCACAATACTGGCTTGCTAGCTGGGGGAAAATACAGTGTTACCGGGAATAAAGTTCTTGAATATAATATACATTTCCCGGTCCCTTTTCCCCCCTAATTTATACATAAATATACCCATTACTGAACACACAGTTATGAGGCTCTTTTCCATAAGGGGTCAAAATACATAAATTGTATCCGCCATGTGAGCGCACATAGGCGTCCAAAATCACACGGTTTTAGGGGTAGCTAGCCGAGCTTCACCTTTATTATGTGAGACCAGCTACCCCTACCGTCACACTTACCATAAGCTTTTCTTATTGTTCAAATCAAATCGGCTATATTGGCATGACAGAAGAACATTTCAGTATTGCCAAAGCGTGAGTAATAGGGGGTGCGGGACAATGATTACACGAATACTAGGTGATAGGGTATAATGGTTATACAGTACATTAATGATTGGGGGTAGGGTATAATGATTGCAGGGTATATGGGTAACAGTTACACATAGGGATGTGGGGGTTAGTGGGCGTCTCTCAGCCTGTGGCTGGTGCTGATATAGTTATTATTATTATTATTATAATATTGTTATTCTGTACATGTAATACTTACCTTTTTCCTATAGTACCATCTAAAATACATTGCGGTATCGTGCGCTGTTTTCTTTGTGTCTATTTGAATGGAAGCATCACTTGACATCAAACCTATTCCCTCCAACTTGACCTAGTTAGCACATATAGTACCTGTTTTATGTGTTCTGCGCATACTGAATACCTGCTGTACCTATTATATATACATATATTATGTGTGACAGTGTGTAAGGATAGCTCCTTTGTGTCTCATGCTGTTATTGGTTAAAACTTGCAACCTTCACCTAATTAGCAGTGACATGCGGACCTGCCGAGGCTCGCTTCGCTGCGGTTTACATTCAACTTTCCTTAAAGTTCAAAAACCCCTTTTTGCGCAGCGAAAGATCCCAAATTGTTCAAAATTCACAATTTTGCTTCTTTTTTTTTGAAGTGGCAAATTATCAGTCTTGTGACTTATTTTATTTTTTTTTAAGTTTGATCAAATTCTGAAAATTAAAATAATGTAAATGATTCATAGTTACGCGGTTACATAGTAAATAGTTTATGTAGTTACATAGTTCAACCTATGCTAAATTTAGACAACAGATACTTTATCCTATATCTATACTTACTGATTGATCCAGAGGAAGGCAAACAAAAAACCCCAGTGTCATATCATCCAATGATATCTCATAAGGGGAAAAATAAATTCCTTCCTGACTCCAAGAATTGGCAATCGGATTAATCCCTGGATCAACATCCTTCCCATGTATACTTATTTGGTATATCCCTGTATACATTTCCTTTCTAAAAAGATGTCCAACCTTTTTTGAACAAATCTATTGTATCTGCCATCACAGTCTCCATGGGTAATGAATTCCACATTGTAGCTGCCCTTACTGTAAAGAACCCTTTCCTTTGTTGCTGGTGAAATCTTCTTTCCTCCAACCTTAATGGGTGGCCCCGAGTCCTTTGTACTGCCCTTGGGGTGAATAGTTAATTTGAAAGCTCCCTGTTGTGTCCCTGAATATATTTGTATATAGTTATCATAACCCCTCTTAGATGCCTCTTTTCTAATGTAAATAAATCTTATTTAGCTAGCCTCTCCTCATAAGTTAGATTGTCCATCCCCTTTATTAATTTGGTGGCTCTTCTCTGCACTCTCTAGTTCCATAATGTATTTTCTAAGGAGTGGTGCCCAAAATTGTACTCCATATTCAAGGTGTGGTCTTACTAATGCTTTGTAAAGGGGCATAATTATGTTTACTTCACTCCCATCCATTGCCCGTTTAATGCAAGATAATATCTTGTTTGCCTTTGCAGCTACTGCATGACTTTGGGCACTATTGCTAAGCCTGCAGTCTACAAGCACTCCTAAATCCTTCTCCATCAAGGATTCCTCCAATTTATCCCCATTTAATTTGTAAGTCGCCTGTTTATTCTTGCATCCCAAATGCATAACCTTACATTTATCTGTATTAAACCTCCTCTGCCATTTACCTGCCCACGTTTCCAGTCTCTCCAAGTCCTTCTGGGGGGGGGGAATTATATCCTGCTCTGATTCTATTACCTTACACAATTTAGTATCATCAGCAAAGATGGAGACTTTGCTTTTAATGCAACCTCAAGATCATGAATAAACAAATTAAAAAGCAGTGGACCCAGTACCGATCCCTGAGGTACTGCACTCACGACCTTAACCAAGCCTGAAAAAGTTCCATTTATGACAACCCTCTGTTGTCTGTCCTTAAATCAGTTTTCAATCCAGGTGCAAATATTTTTACTGAGTCCAATTTGCTTTATTTTGTACCCCAACCTCTTGTGTGGAACCGTATCAAAAGCCTTTGCAAAATCTAAGTAGACCATATCAACTGCATTACCCTGGTCTAAATTCCTACTTACCTCCTCAAAGAAACAAATAAGGTTAGTTTGGCATGATCTATCCTTCATAAATCCATGCTGACTATTACTAATAATTTTGTTTTCCATTAGGTATTCCTGAATATTATCCCGTATTAAACCTTCAAGTAGTTTCCCTACTATTGAAGTCAGACTTACAGGTCTATAATTCCCTGGTTGTGATCTAGCTCCCTTTTAAATATAGGCACCACATCTACTTTACGTCAATCTTGTGGTACTGAGCCTGTAGAAATGGAGTCCTTGAATATTAAATATAATGGTTTGGCTATTACTAAGCTTAACTCCTTGAGAACTCTTGCATGTATGCCATCGGGGCCAGGTGCCTTATTTACTTTAATTTTTTCAAGCCGCTTATGAACTTCTTCCTCAGTTAACCAATTGTTCATTAATATAGAGGTTGTGTCTTCTTCCTGTGACACTACTATTGAAATGGATTCTTCCCTGGAAAACACAGAGGCAAAGAATTTGTTTAATACCTCTGCATTGTTCCTTATCTCCAATAATCTGCCTGCCCATCTAAAAGGGTCCTATATTTTCTTTTCTCATTTTTTTTGTTAAAAAAGAAACAAAGAAGGTTAGTTTGGCAAGATCTATCCTTCATAAATCCATGCTGACTATTACTAATAGGTTTATTTTCCATTAGGTATTCCTGAATATTATCCCGTATTAAACCTTCAAGTAGTTTCCCTACTATTGAAGTCAGGCTTACAGGTCTGTAATTTCCCAGTTGTGATCTAGCTCCCTTTTTAAATATAGGCACCACATCTGCTTTACACCAATCTTGTGGTACTGAGCCTGTGGAAATGGAGTCCTTGAATATTAAATATAATGGTTTTGCTATTACTAAGCTTAACTCCTTGAGAACTCTTGCATGTATGCCATCGGGGCCACGTGCCTTATTAACTTTAATTTTTTCAAGTCGCTTATGAACTTGTTCCTCAGTTAACCAATTGTTCATTAATATGGAGGTTGTGGCTTCCTCCTGCGGCACTACTATTGAACTTGATTCTTCCCTGGTAAACACAGAGGCAAAGAATTTGTTTAATACCTCAGCTTTTTCCTTATCTCCAATAATCTGCCTACCCATCTCACACTGAAAGGGTCCTATATTTTCTTTTCTCATTTTTTTGTTATTAAGGTACTTAAAGAACTTTTTAGGGTTGATCTTACTTTCTATTGCAATCCTTTTTTCATTATCCATTTTTGCTAATTTGATTGCCCTTTTGCAATTTTTGTTACGTTCCTTATAATTCTGATACGATGTCTCCGTCCCTTCTGACTTTGAGAATCTAAACGCCTTCCTCTTCTTGTCCATTTCCTCTCCTACCTGTTTATTTAGCCACATTGGTTGACTTATTTCTTTTATACTTATTACCCAAGGGTATACACTGATAAGTGTGCTTTTCTAACAATGTTTTAAAGACTGCCCATTTATCTTCCACATTTTCCCTGCAAAAGCATCATCCCATTGTATTACTTGTAGATTAGTCCTCGATTTATTAAAATCTGCCTTTCTAAAGTTTAAGGTCTTTGTTGAACCCAAGAAATCTCTTTTTTGATAATTTAATTCAGAGACCATGTTATCTGACCATCACTGTTACTCAAATGTTGAATATTTTCTATTAATTCTACATTGTTTGTGTAGCCGCCATCTTGGCGGTGCGAGCGCAGCTCTGGTATGCTCGCGCATGCGCAGATGAGGAGCGCCATAGAGCAGGGTCTTCCTGAGCTCGCGCATGCGCAGCAGAGTGTGCGGCAGCCATTGCAAGTTCGCACATGCGCAGGAGAGCTAGTGCACCTGCGCCAATAGCCAAAGGGTTCCGCAGGGACTACAAGACCCAGCAGTCACTGGGGCTGCTATCCATGTGACAACAGGGAGCCAATTACGCGGCAGAGATCTCCTGCAGGAGATGGATACATTTTGGTGCGCTGAGAGCTTGCTAGTTAGTTGGAGCTGGGATGCAGTGAGGGTAGGTTGTATATACAGGGAGCAGGTGGCCCCTGTACTAGGCCAGATACCCCCTTAGGCCCCAGCTAGGCCCCAACTCACCCTCAGCTTGTGGCTGCTGCAGGGACTTCCCTTAGGATAGGGACAGGGTCCTATAGCACCAGTATAGGTGAGGGCCACAGCCAGGAAGAGTGAATATCCTGGGCACTGTTGCTGAAGGTGAATTATCCTCTGTAGTAGCAGAGATAAGAGACTTTCCAAATGTGGATCACTCCATGCAGGAGCCATCCATCGCAGAGGCGGATCACTACGTGGGATCATCCTTCTAGATCAAGGGATTCCAAGTAAAGCATCTGCGCACCTGGATGTGGACACACCCGGCAGGTACCTTCCTCACAACACGTGCACCAACCATCATCTCAAAAAAGTGGGCAGTGCTGTCTCACACTTGGGTGGGTTTGGGACTCTTATGTACACGGTGTTGGGGGATATGGTGTTGGGTTATGGCCCTGCAAGGTCCAGTGTTATAGAGTGACACTGTTATATTGTTATTATTCTGTTCTACAAATAGTAAACTGTTTATACATAACCTGGTGTATGTGGTTACTGTATGTGGGTCCTGTGTCAGGGGGTTATTCTACACTCTAGAATCCTGCACAGGTGGAGGCACTGTAAGTACATTCCAGGATACACCCCAGGCTCCCAGTGGCGGAGGTTCAGGCCTACCACACCTAGTAATATGTGTAGTTCCCCCACAAAGGTCCCTAGATGAGAGCGGGGGGGGTGCGGGGGGGGGGCTGAGATACATGTGTTACATTTGATATTACCAAATCCAGAACTGCCCCTCTCCTGGTGGTTCCTCTATAATTTGGGTCATATAATTGGCTTTAAGCACCCCCAAAAACCTGTTTCCTTTTGTTGTAATGCTAATCTCATTGCCCCAGTCTATGTCTGGATAGTTAAAATTGCCCATTATGCAAACATGACCCAGTTTTGATGCCTTCTCCATTTGCAAAAGTATTTTAGCTTCCTCAATCTCACAGATATTTGGTGGTTTATAGCATATTCCCACAAACATTTTCTTTATACTTTTACCTCCACTGCTAATTTCTATCCACAAAGTCTCTACATTTTCATCATTCCCTTCATAGACATCATCCCTTATAATAGGTTTTAGATCCGGTTTAACATATAAACATACTCCACCTCCTCTTCTATTTGTTCGATCCTTCCGAAAAAGAGAATAACCGTCTAAATTAACTGTCCAGTCATGAGTTTCATCCCACCATGTTTCAGTAATGCCTATGATATCATCCTGCTCCCTTGCAGCTATTAATTCCAGCTCCCCCATTTTATCTGTCAGGCTTCTTGCATTAGCAAGCATGCATTTCAGGTTTTTTTCAGCCTGTATGTAAGGAATCGGGGAACACGTCCCCTGCGGCGTGTTACCTCCTTACCTCCTGCTGCACAGCATCCCGCTGCAAGCGGTCAGAGAGCGCGTTCCTCGCGGCGCGCTTCCTCCTTGCCTCCTGCTGTTCAGCCTCCCGCGCACCTAACAGAGTGCGCGCGCCCATGGAGGGCTTTCATGGATCCCACGGAGCTTGGCTCCGCCCCTCCACTGGTACCGCGCGGCGCGCACACCACTCAAGCAGCTGCGCGTCAACACTAATCTCTCTCCCACCTGTCTCCTGCACCTTGCAGCCTATCCCTGCTTCCGCGGTGGCCACGCCTCCGCTCCTCCCCTCAGTCCTATTCGTCCAGCTCTCCTATATATGCTCAGCCTTGTGTTCCCACGCCCCTGCCTTGCCTTGTTCCTGTTGTGCTTTAACCCTCTGCTGCTTATCTCTTCTGTGTACCGACCCGGCTTGACTTTAGGACCTCTCTCTGGATTACCGACCCCGGCTTGCCTCTGACCATCCGCTATTCTCCATCCCTGACCACGGCTATCAGACCAACTACCTTCCTACTGGCTCCAACCCCAGACCACGGCACTCCGGACACTGACTACTCTCCTAGCACCTACCTACGACCTCGGCAAGTACTAAGACTAACCCACTCTCTCCAGCCCAGACCCGGCGATCTTGACTATCCACCCTCCAGGCGCGCCTCCGCTGCTGTGGGTGCGCAGTTTCATACTTTCCCACCTAAGTACCGGGGTCCCGCCTTGTTCATGGTGAGAGCAAGCGTTACATCTTATCTTCTCCTTCCTTTCTGCGCCAACTTGGTTTAGACTTTAGAAGTTTTGTAGTATTATCTGTATTTACTATGAGGGTCTCGCTGCTTGTCAAACTCGCACTTGCCCTCATTCTACCCCCATAATTCCTTGCTATTGCCTCATCTATTCTATTTAGTTCGTTATCTGTTTCATTCCTGTGACAGGGTGAATGAACGTCTCCAGCCATATACCTGGCAAACCTATGTTTAGGCTTGCAGTGCAGCAGTGACGAGGTTAAGTTTCAGTGGAGAAGGGCTGCTTAATTAGTCTTACCCCAGCTGCATAATTAAGGTGTTTTAAAACCCCCAGGCTGTACACACATGCAGGCTAGCTGGTCAGGAGATAGAACTGAAATACTGAAGAGATTACTGCTATAAAGGTCTGTTTTCAAAGTATATGTGTGATGAACTGTCTGTGTCCTGCATGCTGAAGAGAAGCTATTTTGTTTTTGTCTGCTGAAGAGAAGCTATTTTGTTTTTGTGTGCTGTATATTTTTAAGGCTCAATAAACAAGCCTTATCAAGAGAACCCGCGTGTGTGGTTGCATGTACCCTGCAACAATTCCCCTCATCCTCCATCCTAGTTTAAAATCTCCTCCAACCTTTTTAGCCTTCTCCCCCTAGCACAGAAGTTCCCTCTTCATTGAGGTGCAATCTGTCCCTAGAATAAAGATGGCACCTCTCAGAAAAGGAGTCCCAGTGCTCTAAAAACCCAAAACCCTCCTTCCTACACCACTTTCTTAGCCATGCATTAACCTCCCTGATCTCTGACTGTCTCCCTGTGGTAGCGCATGGCACTGGTAGTATTTCAGAAAATTTGAACCTGCAATGCCTGTTGACTTGCTGCAAAAAAAAATTTTAATTGAAGCTTTTACATCAAATCTAAATGGGGGAAATGTGCAAAGTTCGCTTAAGCGCACAAAATGTTTGCACATACCTGTATCTATGAAAAGAGTATCCGGCCCGGGAGATGGATGACGTGTGTGTGTGTGTGTGTTGGTTAGTGGGACTTTATCACCACCTTTTTATATTTATAAGAAAACAACCCTACAAGTGTTTAATTGGTGTGCATGATCTTTGCATGTAGTAAATTGTACTTTAAGGTGCTGTTATAAGAAACTTGCTTGGGTGTTCCTATAATCCTGCGTTGACGGAGGAACAAAAATGTGCCTATTTTCCCTTTTACGATATGTTGGAGGGTTTCCCTATCTGTCCCCTTTTATATACTCAAATAACACAATTTTATTTTGTATCCTTAGTATCATTTATTTGTAAAGCACCAACATACTCTGCAGCTCAGTACAAAGGGGGGTACACAGTGATGTATATTACATAAACAGAATGATATAGCAAAGAAGCACAAAGAAGCGCAAACACATACAGACGGTACCGAGGACCCTGCACGTGAGAGCTTTAAAGCAATGGTTCCCAACTCCAGTACTCAAGAACTCCCAACAGGACAGGTTTTAAGGCTGCAGCACAGGTGGCTCAATCAGTGGATCAGTCATTTTGACTAAACCCCCTGTTGAAGCAGCGATATCTTTAACCTGGCCTGTTGGGGGTTCTTGAGGACTGGGGTTGGGAATCGATGATCTAGGGCAGTGTTTCCCAAACTGTGCGCCGCAGCGCCCTGGTGCGCCGTGGCTTGGCTAGAGGGGCGCCGCGGTCAGGGCCGCCAGCAGTGGGGAACAAGCAGTAAATTTAAAAAAAAAAAATGCTGAACCCGGCGCCGGCTCTCTCTGCGCGCGCTGGAGGAGCAGCACCGGGAGACAGATGTCTCCCAGCAGCACTTACACCCCACCCCACCCCCCCGGCCAAAAACCGCCACCCCCCGGCAGCATAGGTGCACCATCACCCTCCCCCCCGCAGCACACCGGCCCTCCCCAACGTGGCACAGGCCCCCGCAGCACTGACCTCACCCCGTGCAGGGCCTGGGCCGTTCAGCCACCCCACGCTGCCGCCGTCCCATGCAGCACTGGGCCGTCTGCCCCCTGCGCAGAATTGCCCCCACCCGCATCACCGGCATGCCGCCGTCCCCCAACGTCCCCTCCCCCCCCCCCCCCCGCCAAGCCACCGGCCTGACCATCATCCACAAGGAGGGTAATTTTTAAATGTATTGGAGGTGTGGGGGTAATTTTTAAATGTATTGGGAGTGTGGGGGTAATTTTAAATTTGGGGGTCTGTGTGTGGGGTAATTTTTAAATGTTATGGGGGGTGTGGGGTAATTTTAAATGTATTGGGGTGTGGGGTAAATTTTAAATGTTGGGGGGTGTGGTAATTTTTAAAATGTATTGGGGGTGTGGGGGTAATTCTTAAATGTATTGGAGGTGTGGGGGTAAGTCTTAAATGATTGGGGGGTGGGGGGTAATTCTTAAATGTATTGGAGGTGTGTGGGTAATTCTTAAAGTATTGGGGTGTGGGGGTAATTCTGAATGTATTGAGGTGGGGGGGTATCTAATGTATTGGAGGTGTGGGGGTAATTCTTAAATGTATTGGGGGTGTGGGGGTAATTTTTGTGTGTCTGTGAGAGAGAGTGTGTCTGTGAGAGAGAGTGTGTGTCTGTGAGAGAGAGTGTGTGTCTGTGAGAGAGAGTGTGTGTCTGTGAGAGAGTGTGTCTGTGAGAGAGTGTGTGTCTGTGAGAGAGTGTGTGTCTGTGAGAGAGTGTGTGTCTGTGAGAGAGTGTGTGTCTGTGAGAGAGTGTGTGTGGCTGTGAGAGAGTGTGTGTCTGTGAGAGAGTGTGTGTCGGTGAGAGAGTGTGTGTCGGTGAGAGTGTGTGTCGGTGAGAGAGTGTGTGTCTGTGAGAGAGTGTGTGTGTCTGAGAGAGTGTGTGTCTGAGAGAGTGTGTGTCTGAGAGAGTGTGTGTCTGGAGAGAGTGTGGTCTGTGAGAGTGTGTGTCTGTGAGAGTGTGTGTCTGAGAGAGTGTGTGTCTGAGAGAGGGTGTCTGTGAGAGAGGGTGTCTGTGAGAGAGGGTGTCTGTGAGAGAGGGTGTCTGTGAGAGAGGGTGTCTGTGAGAGAGGGTGTCTGTGAGAGAGGGTGTGTGTCTGTGAGAGAGAGTGTGTGTCTGTAAGAGAGAGTGTGTGTCTGTGAGAGAGAGTGTGTGTCTGTGAGAGAGAGAGAGAGAGAGAGAGAGAGAGAGAGAGAGAGGGTGTGTCTGTGTCTGTGAGAGAGAGTGTGTGTCTGTGAGAGAGAGAGTGTGTGTCTGTGAGAGAGAGAGTGGTGTCGTGAGAGAGAGAGGTGTGGTCTGTGAGAGAGGAGTGTGGATGTGAGAGAGTGTGTGTCTGTGAGAGAGAAGAGAGTGTGTCTGTGAGAGAGAGAGTGTGTGTCTGTGAGAGAGAGTGTGTCTGTGAGAGAGTGTGTGTCTGTGAGAGAGTGTGTGTCTGTGAGAGAGTGTGTGTCTGTGAGAGAGTGTGTGTCTGTGAGAGAGAGTGTGTCTGTGAGAGAGAGAGTGTGTCTGTGAGAGAGAGAGTGTGTCTGTGAGAGAGAGTGTCTGTGTCTGAGAGAGTGTCTGTGTCTGAGAGAGTTTCTGTGTCTGAGAGAGTGTCTGAGTGAGAGTGAGAGAGTGAGAGTGTGTCTGTGAGAGTGAGAGTGTCTGTGAGAGAGTGAGAGTGTCTGTGAGAGAGTGAGAGTGTCTGTGTGTGTCTGTGTGTCTGTGTGTGAGAGAGAGAGAGAGAGAGAGAGAGAGAGAGAGAGTGTCTGTCTGTGAGAGAGAGAGTGTCTGTGAAAGAGAGAGTGTCTGTGAGAGAGAGAGTGTATGTGAGAGAGAGAGTGTGTCTGTGAGAGAGTGTGTCTGTGAGAGAGAGAGTGTGTCTGTGAGTGTGTGTGTCTGTGAGTGTGTGTGTCTTTGAGTGTGTGTGTCTGTGAGTGTGTGTCTGTGAGTGTGTGTCTGTGAGAGAGAGAGAGAGAGAGAGTGTGTGTGAGTGTGTCAGAGAGAGAGTGTGTGTGTCTGAGAGAGACACCAACTGCGCACTGCAACTGTTAGGTATGTATATACAACTTTGTTTTTACTTTGGGTGCCGCGGAAAAATCCTGATCGCCTTGGGGAGCCTTGAGCGGAAAAAGTTTGGGAACCACTGATCTAGAGGGAATAAGGGGCAATGTTAAAATAAAAAGTAAAGTGGCTGCTCATTGTGGGACGGAGTATACATCAGGATGGAGTGTTGTCCAGCCGCACAGCTGATCCTATATAGGTTTAGAGGTATGGATATAGGGGATGTTAGCGTGGAGTTTGGTTCAGCCGTATAGCAGGTCCCAATAGGGTTAGAGGAGGGGGTGGTAGATGTTGAAGGATGCCAGATAGGATTTCATGAAAAGGTGAGTTTTCAGGGAGTTTTAAAATGTGTGAATGCATCATAAATCTGTAATAATGACACATCGGGGACTTGTTGGAGGGACAACTCAACGACACGTGGGTTATAGGAATAGGCTTGTTTATTCAGCCACACAAACATGGAACACACAAAGAGCTTCGTTCACCATAGGTGTCAAGTAACAAAATAAAAAAAACAGTTTATTACAGTCCAGTTCAATAATCCATATCAGGGTTTTGCCCTTTTCCCAGAAAGGGAGGTTCAAGTCCATGAAAAACACAAAGAATCAAGGTGCGTGTCCCACTGTGACAGACCGTGTGGCAGTCCTGTCTCCCTCCAGCCTCTCAGAAGGTGCTTCTCCAGTTCAGACGGGAACCAGGAACAAGTGGGAACTCTGGGTTCTCAAAGACCCATAAAGAGGCAGCTGGGACCTGGTTAATTAATCAAGCTGGGATTAACCAGGTCACTGCTGGACTCCAGACCTATACATAGGTCTCCCAGGCATAGTGTTGGGATAGCGAATTCATCCTGTCACCGATCATGTAAATTTTGGCACAAAACCGTGGCATTTTCATCCTGCACTTATGTATTAAACAATTTGGCTCCAATTTTCCCTGTCTGCCCCAGTTTACATTTTGGGGAGTGTCGATATTTATTTATAATTTTTTTACCAGGAAATAATACAGTGAGAGTTACCTCTCGTTTTCAAGTATGTCCTGGGCACAGAGTTAAGACAAATAATACATGGTTACATAAAAGAAAGAGCGGGGGAGATTATATTGAGAATATAGGGTATCACATCTTTCTGTGCCATTCTTTTTCCCTTTTATTCGCGACCACAAACTGTCCATATATGAAGTGACGTAAGTCTCGCACTCTGTATGAGATGTAGGAAACTGTCCTTACGTAGCCCGCTGCTCTGCTCCACAACCTGCGATACAAACTTATCTATCCTCATACGGAAAACGTTTTCTCACAGATGTAGTCAGACTTACAATTTCCGGTTTCAGAAACCGGAAATCGTAAGTCTGACTACATCTGTGAGAAAACGTTTTCCGTATGAGCATAGATAAGTTTGTATCGCAGGTTGTGGAGCAGAGCAGCGGGCTACGTAAGGACAGTTTCCTACATCTCATACAGAGCTGCTGGAGACGGTACGCGGAGACTGGGGCTGAGGTGGGCACAGCTGCGCAACTGATCTGGAAGCTGAGTATCGGCTTCTCTCCTCATGGCCCAAGAGGATTAGCGCTGCAGGGACACTGTAACAGGCACTTGTCACCGTTTGAGAGAAACTGCCTCTAAATCCAGCAGTGTGCTGGTTAATTGCAAACAGGCAATCAACAAAGCCTGATGTTAGAAACAGGAGAGCGTATCCTTAGCTCACATTTGGGCTGGCAGAAGGAGAGCAGAGAAGCCTGCACACAAACATTGTCTTGAGCACAAAGGCTGTGCAGAGATCCAGACACCAAGAGACCTATATTTCCTGGACCCGGGAACCAGCCAGAGACTGACATGGAGGGCCACCTGCTTAAGGTACCTCCTGAGACTTTGGTGTGATAGGCTGGTAATGGGAATATCCCTCCAGGCCTGCAGTGTGGGTAAGTAATTTGCCCTTACAAAGGGATAGGAGTTATTTTGTTGTTTTTGTATGCTTTGCCTGGATAAAGGAACGGGCTCAATAAAGCCAAGATATAATTGCACCCATATCGGTCTCCATTATATGTACCTCTGCACACATCTCTTACAGACCCCCACAGCATTAATCCTACCGTGCCGCTTACTGGTATCGGGGGCTAATGGGTGCGGCGGCTGCTGCACAGAAACCAGTACGTTTTACTACATCTGTACTAGAGAAAGTAAAGTACAAAATAGACCGGGGCAAGATTAGGGGCCCTGTTTTATATCTGGAGACGCGGTCGCTCTGGGTGTTTTCGGACAAAATTCCCCATACGCCTTCATGGGGATTTTCGTAAAAGAACGGCCAGTTCAGCAGATATAGGAAATCCCCATGAAGGTCTATGGGAATTTTTCGGACAAAATCAGCTTCTTCGGCTGATACGGGATGTATGTCTAAATACTAAATAAACACTAAAGATTTAAATAGGAAGAGGAGAAATCAAGTGAGAAACGGAACCGCGGAAATGCATCAAAAAGAGGATTGCGCCTAAAGTATGTTGGGTTTTTTTTTGCAGCGATTGATAAGATGATGTAGCCAACGGAATCTTGTATTTTCTCATTCTTTTTTTTTTTTTTTTTTTGGCTCGGTGAGAAAACGGCAATTCAGGCGCGGCGTGACCCAGATCTCCAATCCGCGTGCCGTGGAAATGTGAGAAACAGAAGGGAATTAGGAAGAAAAGGAACGGCGTACAGTCATGTTCCGAATTAAAGCGGCGGGTATATATCGAGATCTCTGCACCGAGCGAGCTGCCAAAGGTAAGTCTATGTTACGAACGTGAGAGAAATCAGAAGTCGCAGGGCGACAGGAAAAAAAACCATTATCCAACTGATTACACAAGGATTTGGAAGCTCTTTTCATCTCTTCTGCTATATATTTGCAAAGTTGTTTGTCTGGTCGCTATACGTTTGGAGACCTCTGAAGATATCGTAGCCACATTTTGCATGACGATTCCTGAGATCAGGGAGCAGGTTTTTGCCTGTTTGGATACAGTGCAATGGGACGCCATTTTGAATCAAGATGGCGGACTGAACCTTTCAAAACTGCACTCATTTTAACCAAATTCGGCAGGAGTGTAACTAGCTGGACTGAATTTAGAAAATCCCTGTTTTGCACATCGGTCAACTCTGTGCTGGAGGCTCCAGAGCGGGAACTGGGCAAAATGTGTTTTTTTACGCATGCTGGAAAAAAATAAAATGTAGTTTATCCGACAGCATTACAATAAAAATTTAAAAAAAATTCATTAAAAAAATGTAATTATCCATTTATAAACCTCCAGCATTTTTTTTGGTTTCTTCCAATTTCCAATTTCCGAGTATTTTCAGCTAGTTTCCTATAAATCAAATAGAAATCTTTTAACCCCTTCTGTGGCTAAACTCAATTGAAGATTAAGCTTTTGCCACCCGTGGCAGCATTCGGAAGTGAAATGGACATAAATATTTTGCCATACATCATTATTATTGTTGAATAAAAAACTAAACTTGCAGAATTTGATCATACCTAATGGGTGAACTTTTCGCTCGTGGGGGGAAAAGGGGCAAAGTTCACCATAAAAATGTACAAGGTCATTTGACCAATCTGCAGGTGACATAGTTACATAGTATTGGATAGAGGAACAAAGTTCATCAATAGTGCTCAAATGACTATAGAGGAAACAGTTTTCATAACATCCATATAAGATTTCTTGATTGAAGATAGAGTGAAGCAGGCATATAACACTAAAGTGAGTAAATGGTATATAGGTGAGCGTAATGTATTGGACATATGTATTAAAGTCCTAGGGGTGCTGTGAATGGAGAATGATTAGCTCCACCACATCACACCTAATAGGGACAATGTCACACACGCTTGCAACCACCTAATGTATACCTTCCAGTATAAATAAAGGGTTAAAACTCACATGAAAAAAGCCTGTATTCTTCTTGTCTTGAGGCGTGCATCCGAAATGGCAGTAGATAGGTGAGGATTCCGCAGGAGGCAGTGTATCAGAGCACAGCCATAAAATGATCAGGATGACAGCTTTGAAGTAAAAAGCTTTTCTTTATTTGGACACCATGGTGCAGACAGAAATGGAGGGTAGCTCTTACGCGTTTCACGTGTAAAAACGCGTTTCATTTTTACTCTCTGACGAAGCGCCACACAGGCGTGAAACGCGTAAGAGCTACCCTCCATTTCTGTCTGCACCATGGTGTCCAAATAAAGAAAAACTTTTTACTTCAAAGCTGTCATCCTGATCATTTTATGGCTATGCTCTGATACACTGCCTCCTGCGGAATCCTCACATAGTTACATAGTAGATGAGGTTGAAAAAAGACGTGCGTCCATCAAATGACCATGGCATTTTTAGTGGCACTTAAAAAAAAAACATCTGCAAAAATGGCAACTTCTTGGAAATTTCAAACAAAAATATGCCGAAAAGGACATTACGCCATTTTTGTCTAATTTCAAATGAAAACGGTGAAGTTAGTACCCCAACAAAATGTTTAGATAAATATTGGCAAATTAAATGGGAGAAGTTTGCACATCCTTAATGCCCAGAATTTAGAGCAGCTTGGTGAATATGCGCCCTTGGTCCTTGGAACACTGGGGATCATTCACTAAAGTCTCGCGGCTGGCAACCTGCGGCAATGCAACAGTTCTGCTCCCCGTTATAGAAGGAAATACTAGTTCTTTTCCACACGGTCATTTTTCTTTAATAAACATGCGGCTGCTTTGGGCGCTGCTTTGGGCGCTGCTTTGGACGCTGCTTTGGGCGCTGCTTTGACCACAGTTCTGCAGCCAGGGGACTTTAGTTAATGACATCCAGTTTTTGCCACTTTTTGTTTTCAACCTGGCATATATCTACTGTAGGGGCAGGCAACTCCAGTCCTCAAGGTCCACCAAACAGGTTAGGTTTTCAGGATATCCCTGCTTCAGCACAGGTGGCTCAATCAGTCCCAGCTTCTGCACAGGTGGCTCAGTCTTTGACAGCCACATGTGCTGAAGCAGGGATATCCATAAAACCTAACCTGTTGATGGCCGTTGAAGACTGGCATTGCCCTCCCCTGATCTACTGTGTACCTGGAGAGATACTGATGGGTATGTATTAACCCTTCCGCTGCCAGTGGGGGTCTGCAATGCATGCACATATAGGAGCCGATGTACTAAGACAGCGGTGCGCAAACTGGGGGGCGCGCCCTCTTGGGGGGGCGCAAGATTATGTAGGGAGGGCGCAGGCTGCGTGCGGGGAAACCTGTGGGCGGGCAGAGCTGTGCACGGGCGGCCAGAAGCTCCGTGCTGAGGCTGCTTCCAGTTCCCTGCTGTGTCTGCCTGCAGAGGGGGCGGGGCCTGCAGAGGGGGCGGGGCCTGCAGAGGGGCCTTCCCTGCACACAGACAAGCCCTCCTCCTCCTCCTGTCTGTTACCCGCCCGTTTTCAGCAGCACATGGGGGGACCGGAGCAGGTTTAGTTACTCCCTCCACCCACCAGGTGTGTGTGTGTATGTGTATGTGTATGTGTATGTATATGTGTGTGTGTGTGTGTGTGTGTGTGTGTGTGTGTGTATATGTGTGTGTGTGTGTATGTATATGTATGTATATATATGTGTATGTGTATATATATATATATAATGTATATATGTGTGTGTGTATGTGTGTGTATGTGTGTTTGTGTGTATATATGGACTGCAGTGTGTGTTGTGTGTGTGTGTGCTGTGCCTGTTGGTTGTCTGTGTGTGTGTGTGTTGTGATTGAGTGTGTGTGGGTGTTGTGATTGAGTGTTGTGTGTGTTGGTGGTAATTATATGAGTGTTGGTTGTGAATGTGTGTGTGTGTGTGTGTGTGTGTGTGTGTGTGTGTGTGTGTGTGTGTGTGTGTGTGTGCTGTGCCTGTTGGTTGTCTGTCTGTGTGTGTGTTGTGATTCAGTGTGCATGTTGGTTGTGTGTGTTGTGATTGTGTGTGTGTGTGTGTGTGGGGGTGTTGTGATTGAATGCAGCTTTGCAAAAACTGAGGGGGGGACGCCCCGGGCGCAAGATTATTTAGGCGGGGCGCGTGCAGCAAAACCTGGTTGCCAGGCGAAAAAGATGTACGCGCGTGGGTGGCCAAACAGAATAGTGCAGGTGGGGCCACGTGATTCGGAGGTACGGGGGAGGAGCACGCCCCAGCGCTGTGATGTCAAACGCCCCTCCTTCCGGTGTCTGCCCTGGAATAGCGCTGTGTTCCTGCTCTCCTCCGCTGGCAACCTGCTTCGCTTCGATCCTCTGCGAGTGAAAGTGCATACAAGTGCATAAAGGGTATACAAGTGAAGTCTGCAAGTGAAAGTGCCACTATATCAATCATACTATGAATGTACAGAAATAATGAAGAAGAAAAAAAAGTGTGAACATTTCCCCGCTCGTGCTTGCAAAATGATGCAGGACACCCTGTGCTCATGCTTGGAGAGTTGGTGATATCACCGCTCTCAGCGGCAGCGTGGACGCAGCCTAATTTTGCAAGAGCGAGCTGTTGAAGTATGTAAGTATTTAGGCTGCGCTTATAGTGCCGGCGACGTTGCCCGAAAACAAATGCATTGTCGCCGCCGCCGCGTGCGCTTATAGTAAGCGTGCCGTGGCAACGCGATTTTTTGAAGCCAACAATATTTCATTTTTTAGGGGCTGTCGCCTCATGTGACAGCCCCTGAACCAATCAATAGCCTGGTCGCCCACGCCGCCGCAAAGCGAAATATAACTTTCGCTAGCGGCGACGGGTGACGTCGCGGGCACTATATGCGCGGCCTTAGACATATTTGTATTTACATTGTATACCGTTTAATAAAGGGTTTTTTTTCATGTGATTTTGATTACATCAGGCAGGGGGGGGCCGAGAAATTTCATGGATAAAAAGGGGGGCTCGGCATAAAAAGTTTGCTCACCCCTGTACTAAGATACTCTCCCTCAGCTTTCCGACATTTAAAAACACCCTGAAATCTCACCTTTTCAAAGAAGCCTATTTGGCACCCCCCAACATCCCCCCCCCCCCCCCCCCACTAATCCTAGTAAGATGAGTTGTGTGGCTGGACCAGTCTCGACACTAACACCCCCTAGCATCCCTCCACTCATACCCCCTAGCATCCCTCCAATCTACCACTAGCAATCCTCAATCATACACCTAGCATCCCTCCACTCATACCCCCTAGCATCCCTCCACTCATACCTTAATGGGATCAGCCGCCTGACTGGACCACACTGTGCAACCTGAGGCCTTCTCCTCCCACATCGAGCAGTCACTTTACTTTTTGTTTCAACATTGTCCTTACTCCCTTTAGACCAGGGCTGTCAAACACGCGGCCCGCGCCCTTCTGTCTGGCTCAAAGACCCCCGCAGACCAGTTACCGGGACATGACGGGAGAGCTGGTGTGGGGGAGGGGCCTGTGCTGCTGTGGGGGAGGGGCCTGTGCTGCTGTGGGGGAGGGGCCTGTACTGGTGTGGAGGAGGAGGGAACAACACGGACAGAGAAGCCCAATGCTACATCCAATAGGACAAAAATACACAGTAAAATACTTAGATATTCTCGTGATAAAGGGTCATTTAGTTTAACCCTTTGGCCAAAGCATTGTAAGCCTGTGAGCCACGGCAAGGACAGGTCACAGGTCCTAACACTACCAGATAAAATACTAATACACCTATACTAGGATTACAATTCTCATTTACCTCTATTAGGAGGGAGAAGGACCAACATCGGATCTATATCCAGAATAAAAGACCTGCTGACTTGGCAAGCTCATTTTGGGAACACCTGAGCCCCCACAAAATATTTATGTATATAAGTGTCAAAAAGGAGAGCTATTGAGCGTGGCAGGAGGAGGGGCCTGTGCTGGTGTGTGGGGGAGGAGCCTGTGCTGGTGTGGGGAGGGGCCTGTGCTGGTGTGTGAGGGAGGGGCCTGTGCTGGTGTGGGGAGGGGCCTGTGCTGGTGTGTGAGGAGGGGCCTGTGCTGGTGGTGGGGAGGGGCCTTGTTGGTGTGTGGGGGAGGGGCCTGTGCTGGTGTGTGGGGGGAGGGGCCTGTGCTGGTGTGTGGGGGAGGGGCCTGTGCTGGTGTGGGGGGAGGGGCCTGTGCTGGTGTGTGGGGGAGGGGCCT
>WSYH01003782.1:44793-61825 GCA_036426205.1 Ascaphus truei
GGTGTGGGGAGGGGCCTGTGCTGGTGCAGGGGAGGGGCCTGCAAATTTGGTTATACCTTGACGTGGTATACAGGCTTATGACGCTTTGGCCAAAGGGTTTAACTAAATAACCAAGAAAATTATTATTATTGAAGTATTTAAACTTTATACTCATTACCATATATGTTTTGTCAATTGGATGTAGCATTGGGCACCCCTGTCTTCTGTTGTATACATTTGCCATGCTCAGTAGCATATGTCCTTTTGACATAAATATATATATATGATGTGGTGGGTTTTGGCGTTTGAGCTAACTGGGCATGTGTGTGTTAATTATGTTGGCACTTTACACATAAACTTTAATATAACAAATTGTGCTGAGAAGCAGTGCAAACCTTCATACAGTGTGTGAGGACTTCCTACACATCACTTCTGTTAGAAATGATTTATCATGCATCCCTCATGTTGCATTCCCGACCGATACAATTAAAATGTAAACAAAATGATGTATATTGTTTTCATTTCAAACTAGTGTTAGTAAATATCAATTATTAGTGTTATATTATTTATAATAGCCATACTGTGATAGTAAAAAAAATACAAATCTAACCTATATAATGAACCGTCTGTGCTGTGTCAAGTGCATTTTGGGTTGGAACATAGCAATTCGAGACAAATTAGACACATTTTTTAATTGATTTTGCGCACAGAGAAATATATATATATATATGTGTGTGTGTGTGTGTATGTGTGTATATATATATATATATATATATATATTATTATTATTATTATTATTATTATTTTTAATCCCATTAACCTCTGTACAGCAAGCACAGTCCTGTTCTGTGCAGCAAAGAATTGGGAAGGTTAATTTATTACGCAGCTGGCTAATACGTAGGTGCAATTAATATTTAAATTTCACAGTCGCCAGATTTGTTCCAAAAAAGCCATTTAATTCTGCAAGACTGGTCCTTATTAGTCCTACTATTCTCTATTCTCAAAGCTCTGTTGGTTGTTGAAATGAATGGCAGATAACGCGCAGCAGATGCTAGCATACCTTCGCAATGTGAGACAGCGGTGCAATGGTTTCCAACCTTTCATTGGTTAATGCGGCAATCCTGTCTTCCTTTTTTCGTTATTGAAGCAGCGGGTCTCGGGAACTAAACGCGTTCATTTCAGCTCCGGGAAACCCCAGGCTTCCAGAGATACTTTCCTCCATAGGAGGCGCCAGTAGAAGCTGAGGTTGTGCTATGTGGGGCTATAAAAATGGTGGATTTAAAGCTCCCAACGGGCTAATAGGAAACAATGATATCATCCCTTGTGGCTTCCCATTGGCCTGTGCGACCAGGACATTTAAACCTGCAGAGCTGCTACCTGCACCCCCCTAGTATCTCGGGGATTAGGGGTCCCCGGAGCTGAGATTAACGCGGGACATCTCCAGAGACCCTCTGCTTCCCACCTAGGGGATTTTTTTTTTTGTTTTGGGGGGGGGGGGGGGGTTCCCTATGAATTTTGTGAAATTCTGCAGAACCCTAACAATCTCTCCCCATTGTTACTCACACAAACTCCCCTCCCCTGTTTTTACTCACAACATCCTGTTGTCAGTGCCCAGCCGGTGATGCAGGAAGACCCAGCAAGGCGGCCAATACAGGAAGCTGGGAGCGACTTCTAGCTGGGCCTAACGTCCGAGTCCCCTCCACCGCTGGGCAGGTCTCTGACCAGTAAATTGCACGGCCCTTTAGGGGACGCCCGCAGAGCCCCGGCTGAAACACACTGATGAAGTGTCACTTTGTTCCCTAGCCTGGAATAAGCCCGTGTTGCAGTATTACATTCCTGTCTATACTAGCACACAGGGAGTGATGGTTTCTGTGCTTATATACAGGTTTGCCGAGTATCTCTAATCCGATCTTTATATATAACCACTTGCGCGTGAAATTTTCCAAGTCACATAGGGCTGCGCTTAATAAATACGCTGAATTTTCTTTCCTTCTTGCATTTCCATAATGTAATCTAGCTGTGCCGTTGGCTACCCAGTTTGATAGATCTCGCGATTAGATCTGCACAGCCCCCCTTTTTGGGAAACTGATCAAATGAAAACCACTTGCTACTAGGAAACTAGGTGAAAGTTTCCTATTTACATTTCTGACTGAACTATCTCAGCAGCCATTGGCTTGTATATCAACCACTTTCTAAACGTCCTCCATATGACTCATGGGAGGTTATTTACTGAGGGCTTCCAGCTACAAAACGAGGTCAAAACCAGTGCAGCTTCATCAAAGGAAAAACTCCAATTGCTTTCAAACAGATTTCCTTTTCCTTAATAAATATTGTGCTATTTTTGCGCTGGGTTCGGCCCAGTTTTGCAGCTAAGAGACTTTATAATTATGACCTTAGTCTTGCCCTTAGTTTTCACCATTCCCGCACATTTTCTGCATGATTCTGATGCAGGCGTTCAGTTGAAGACCAGTGATACTTCCGTTATATTTTGCTAGTAATGGTAACTGTCGTCTATTGAAGAATCGACATTAGGGGGTTTATGTATCAAAGGCGAAACTGGTGCAATTCTGGAGCCAAAACAGAAACATTGTAGTGAAATGTCAAAGCAAATCAATCCAGTTGAAACCATTCAGAATGTTTTCCTTGAGTAACCAGATGTAGCGAGACTTGTTGTCTTCGCAGCTGAAAACTCACGAAGCCTCAGCTCCGGAGGTGGCACTGGCGCCCCGTTGCTCTGGGTGGGACAGCCCGCAGCAGTAATCACCCGGCACTGGGGCAGTCGCGGTCCCGCGGCTAGACAATAAGGCTTGATACATCTGTACCTGTCATTATTAATTCCCTGACTGGGGAAAAGCCAGTGCACAAAATACCTGTGTACTAAATGTTATGAACTGGTCTTTTGGCACAAAATTGTTATTTTCTTTGTTATTAATAATATTATTAGAGAAGAGTAGTCCCAAGGGGGGCACAGGCGGAGCACTGCCAAATCGAAGAGTCACAAGCCATATTTAAGGCCGTGACGCCTCATTTGAGCCCAAGAAGCCGACGAGACAGCATCGGCTGGGATTTAACATGGGGTTTTATGGATTGACAGATGAAGAAAGAAGATAAAGAACAACAAGAAATGGTTACAGATGAAGATAGAAGATGGTGAGTAAAGAAAGAAAAAAGAAGTTTGGGGTACCTGAGCCGGATCCTGATGGATGATGGCATCGGATGCTGTTGGAGGCCTTCAAGGTACGTGAGCTTCCTGTTACCCCGGGAGTCGGAGGGCCACCGCTTCTAATGGTAAGTAAAATATTCTATGTTTGTAAATGTCTCTTTTTACAGGTCTATTTTTTGGGTGTGTTTTTTGATTTTATGGGGGAGGCACATTGACTGATAATATATTAATCTGTACCTCTTTCGGGTACAGATTAATACATTATCACACTTTTTGAGAAAGGGACGCAATTCCCGAAACGAGTAAAAGTGTTCATGTTCTTTCGTTGACCACCCAATAAATTATATTTTTAATATTACTGGATGCAGCCCCCTTTTTCCCTCTTCGATTTGGCAGTGCTCTGCCTGTGCCCCCCTTGGGACTACTCTTCTCTGTACTTCTATAGACGTGAAGCACCCACTACAAGGAAAGAGCTGTGCTGCAAAAGAGGAATCTCACTGAAACAAAGATCATTTCTGGTATGTACTTTTTGGTTTTGTTGGGGCTTGTTTGGGAACTTTATGGCATATATGGAGACCTGAGCTAGCCACACAATGCCATTAGTACACACATACCACTTCATGTACCATTACACATGGTTTATCTGAGTTTCCCCAGCACTCATATTTGCTCCTATACCTTGATCACAGAGGGTATTATTATCAGTTAACACACATTTTACCCTGAGTCAGCTGAGACCCGTTCATAGGGATACTATCCCTCAACCCTGTCTTAATACATTATTATGCCAATATTTTTTTACTGTAAGCCTGGCATGGGTGTTTAACCCCTTCATTGCCTTAGCGGTTAGCCGCTAAGGTAATGAAGTTGCAGTACATGCATGTTTCCTGCATCGGATGCATGCCGGGGGGTCCGGAGCTGCTATTAATGGCTATCAGCTCCGGAGACCCCCGGCATCAATCCGAGGCAGGAAAGGGGCGTGATTTCTTCTAAGTCCCGACCCATCGCAGCTCATCGAGGCCATCTCCCCACCAATTGTCCAACAATTTTGTGGGGAAGTGGATTTGGGGAGAAAATCGTTTTTTAAGCCTGCGATGGGCTGCGATGGGCCACTACACCCGACTCGCGGGTCTCTGAATAGCGGGAGTTTATCAACCCTCCGAAAATGGTCGATAAGGGCCTGATCGCTGCTCAGTCAGCGAATTTCGGACGGAGATAAAATTTTGCGTCGATACAGGCCGTTATCGAGCACTTATCGAGGCTATCTGAATACCAGTAGCCATTTTGGTCGATAAGTGCTCGATAAGGGCCTTATCGAGGCTTTCTGAATAAGGCCCTTAGTGATTTCAGGCTGCCTGAAAATACGAGCTAGCAGTGATTCAAGGACATTGCAGCCACGGATGAGGCTTGATTTGTGGGAGAAGACCTGAGTAAGCTGGCTTTTGTCGTGCCCAGCACCAAGAGAGATAGGAGACCCCTGATAAGCCTATAAGTGTTAAATCTGGCTATTTTAAGTGTTTTACATTGGTTGTTGTGTGTTTTTGACAGTGTACTGCTGCGACACACTTTATTCGAGCAAATACCCAGTATGTACCTGGCAGATACCTGGAATGCGCCGCTCCTCACCTCTGACAAGCCCCGTTGCATTTGCCTTCCCAGCCTGGGTTCATGCCTGGCTGATGGGCGGCTGATCTGTTAAATCATAATGATTAGGATTTAATAGGCTGCAATGCTTCGCGTGTCTACCAGATGGCATAAATTCATGAATTGTAATGCAGTATATAGATATATACTGTGCAGTATTGCAGCCAGCATGAATAAAATGCTTCAATCCCTGCCTGGAAAATAACTCAATGCACTCGGGCAGAAAACAGTCACAAACCTCAATACACCCGGGTATACCCGAATTCGTGGGACTAGCCGAGCTCGAATAAAGTGTGTCGCCAGTGTATATACTTGTGATGGTCCTTCATAGGTTTTGCCAGAAACAAACCATGTTTATATAACCCCTTACTCTGTCTTGTGTGTGATCCCTGTGTAAGTCTTCTTGTTTCCCATGACACTAACACTTTCACATTAAGATCTATGTTTACATTATATTTTCTCTACATTTGAAAAGTATTTGGAAATCAAAAGTATATTTATGTGTTAAAAATATATATGTGGGGGTCGCACGCGTGACGTTACGTGGATGCACGCAGGCTGAGGAAGCTCCGAGCACTCCGCCAACATAATCCATAATAGCCCCTGATCGCCGCACTGATCGGTTCCACAGGACATTCTACTAGCCAGGGTAACCAGCGGGGATGATCCAGAAGTAAGCCCCCAAGCCGGGGACACCAGATCTCAACCGCTTCAGTCGCGGGCAACCAGCGGCAGCTGAAAAATGAAAAAACAAAGATGGAGCTGCTGAGCTGAGCGCACGGGAGTGCACATCCACAAAGGTAAACAAAGAATGAGAGAGGCAAGCTACGAGACCTGAGGGGGATATCACTGACAGAAAGGCAACCATGAGAAACTCGACAGAGAGGGCCACAGTAGAGGAGGAGGCAGTGGGGAGAGCTGTTTCTAAAAGAGAGCTGAGTATGGCAGAGTGACCAGTAATTACAAAACAGGACCTCCAGAACATGCTTAAAGAAATGCAAGCAGGCTTTCAGTCAGCTCTTGATAGAGCTGTAAATGAATTTAAAACAGAATTTCTTTACTGGCTTAGAGAACTATGGAGCTTGAAAATAAAATGGACATTTCTCTACAAAATCAGGTAAATACTGACAATGAAGTCCTGTATCTCAATGAAGAGATAAGAGCTATGAGGGATGGTACTGTATAGACGATCTGAAGAACAGGGAGCAGAGGCAAAATCTACTAATCTGTGTCCACAGAAGCCCTCCAGCCATATCTGAAGAGACTGTTTATGTCAATTGACCCCCAGCTACAAGATGGCGATCTTCTGATGGATAGAACCCATAGAGCCTTGGGTCCGAGATTTGATGACCCTAAAAGAAGCAGAGATGTGCTCCTAAGACTCCACCAATATGCAACAAGGAAAGGATTTTAAACGGCTGCAGAAACAGAGGCTCAATTGAATTTGAAAACAACTCAATCCACATTTGTCCAGGGGGAAAATTGAGAGGAGGAGAGGGCTACGACCTGTGATAGTGGTATTCCAGAAAAATGGTATTCGCTAACGTGGGCCTTTCCGTTCTGCCTTGTAGTCAATCATGAAGGCAGACAGATCTCGCTCCGTTACCCTGAGGAATCAGCATCCATTCTGTCAGTGTTAAATCTGACCCCCAGAGAGGGATTGGGTCAGCACCAAAGATCTCGGGACGACAAAACAGATGATGATCGATTGGCTGAGGCTGCTGTTGTCGAGAGATAAAAGATTTAAGACCGACTGTGCCCTTGTGGGACTCTTGTCGAGTCACTCCATTGTGGTTCTGTGGAACCTTGGAAGATTTAATTTGAAACCATGGCTTTTTTCTCTAATCGGCAATCCATTTACCTACGATGCCTGCGAGAATTCTACGCCGGACCTATAATTATATATGCTTCCCCTCTGCTTTTCCCCCCCTTGTTTCCCTTTTCCACCATGTTTCCTATATCTACATCCTGGAAACTAGTCTGCTGATCGGTGGATTAACAACGGTGACCGTGTTGTTCATGGGCCCTGGCAATAGCCCGTATGAAGGTGCAATCAGGGGATTGAGAATAGAGGAAGGTGGGGTGTGTGGGGTGGGTAGATGCCCCGTATGCCCAATGTCAGATTGCCCCTAGTAGGGCCATATGTCTGCCAGGCTGGCTAGTGTCTGTCCGCAAAACTGGGATGAGTTGCTGGTTACACTCATCTTTTTCTATAGTTTAATTTTGTTTTTGTTGGTTTTTTTTTCTGTTGTTATCCAAGTTCCTCTATAGGGAAAGTTGTATTGTATGTCTTTATTTATATAGCGCCATTACTGTACATACACTGGCGACACACTTTATTCGAGCTCGGCTAGTCCCACGAATTCGTTTATACCCGGGTGTATTGAGGTTTGTGACTGTTTTCTGCCCGAGTGCATTGAGGTATTTTCCAGGCAGGAATTGAAGCATTTTATTCCCGCTGGCTGCAATACTGCACAGTATATATATATATACTGCATTACAATTCATGAATTTATGCCATCTGGTAGACACGCGAAGCATTGCAGCCTATTAAATCCTAATCATTATCATTTAACAGATCAGCCGCCCGTCAGCCAGGCATGAACCCAGGCTGGGAAGGCAAACGCAACGGGGCTTGTCAGAGGTGAGGAGCGGCGCATTCCAGGTATCTGCCAGGTACATACTGGGTATTTGCTCGAATAAAGTGTGTCGGTGCAGTAGCGCTTCACAGTAGTAATACACGTGGTAATCAAATAAATAACAGATAATATAAATAACAGATCATGGGAATAAGTGCTTCAGACATAAAAGTAACATTAAGGAAAAGGAGTCCCTGCTCCGAGGAGCTTACAGTCTAATTGGTAGGTAGGGAGAACGTACAGAGACCGTAGGAGTTCCCTTATTTTATTTTCTACCCCACCTGTTCACCACAACCATGAATGCTTTCTGGTCACAACTTTCATATGAGAGAGAGACACAACATTGGGAATGACTAATCAAGCTCCATTGAAGTTAGTATCCTTAAAAATTAAAGGCCTTAATAGAAATGGTAAGCGCAGATTGGCCCTAAAAGAATTTAGGAGTCTTAAAGCAGATTTTGTTTTCCTACAAGAGACACATTTTGACACCCAGGAGCCCCAAATACTTTCAGCGAGAAATAACTTATAGCATTTTACTCATCCTTCACTAGCAAAAAAGGGAGTTGGCGATACTGATAAAAAAGGAAATTCTGTTCCAGCCACTGGAAATCAAGAGAGATAAAGGTTCACAGGCTCCTCTCAGGCCAACAGATTATGTTAGTAAATATCTACGCACCCAACGAGGGACACATTGATTTTTTAAGGGAAACATTGGAATCTATGGTGGATAGTAGAGATCAGCTACTGATCCTGGGAGGTGATTTTAATATGGTACCAGACCCTGAAATGAACAAGTCCACCCACTCAGAACATCCACACTCGGCAATGACTTACAATGTAGCAAAGAAATTTAGACTGTTACTTAAATAATTTAATCTGTGGGATGCCTGGCGCATCTTACATAAAGGACAGAGGGATTACTCTTTTTACTCAACCCCACATGACTCATACTCTAGAATTGATAATATATTTATATCCCCAAGTATCTTGGAAGTTTTGTTTCCCTTTCAAACCACCACCCTCCCAGACAAAAGAAATGCAAGAAGAGGTTTGTGCATCGCCCCCCCCCCCCTCGTGCTCTGGGTGACGGGTGGTCGTGTGTGGGGTTGGGGGGAGATAGGGACTGGCCTCCATACATTGTCTCCTGCCAATCGATATTAACGAATGCTGTGAGCAACCGGACGCTATAACAGAGGAACCCGCAACAACACATCGTAAGCAGGTGTAACTGCGGACAAATGTCAAAGCCTTAAAAGATACTCTGAAAATTAGATGGTACCCTAACAGCCACCACTTTATTCACATTCCCCTTAATTCCTAAAGTTAAGTACACCCAGCCCCCATATATCTCCCTCCCCTACTCCTAAAAGGAAGATTACATGATCTGTGTTACAAACCCGCTATGGGGAAACAATAATACTCACATGTACAGTAGGTCTTTCAAAACTAAAGGTTTAGAGTGACCCATAATCAGAAAGCTCTGATTAACTCCATATATCACAACCAAAGGGTATGTTGTCTCTTCCTCCTCAATTTCTCTCCCCTCCCTCCCATCCACTCACCCCTTCCCATCCACTCATCTCCCCTCCCCTCCTTTTGATAGGTAACATAAGGCTAAGAAAAGAGCTGGATACTCTCTCTAGAAAATAGATAATTAAAAAATCCCCCCCTCCCCTTTGCCCCGCCCCTTCCTGTCAAGAATCGAAAGGTCTTAAACTACTCCCCGTTTAACAGTGTGATAAATGGATAAGCAACTGAGTTTTGGATCAAACAATAGGGTCTAACTGAATAACAACTCACTGGTATCCCCTGTCCCTTTCCCCCCATACCTCCACTAACTATAAAAGGGTCCAGGGTTGGACGGATATTATCTATCTAAGGTTAAACTGAAGCATTGAATTTAAATGTTTAGAATCAGAGTCTATAGGCACATCTCAATATATAAAGTGTATTAACTAAAGTGTAAGCAACTCAAGCTATACTTTTAAGGTTTCCCGAGTGATCAGCATAACTCTGTACCCATATCCATCCTCCCTCCCCTCCCCATTCGCCTGTCCCACCCCCCCCCCATCCGTACCCCCCTCCCATCAGCAGCACCCCCTTTGCACCCCCTCCCACCCTCAGGCAATTATGAATGATGCAGCTGGATAGGAACTACTTGCAGGTATCAGACCAGAGCAATGAATCTAGGAGTTTTAAGATAGTGGATGTAGATATTCCTCAACATATAAAGCGGAATGTCCAGTGCGCCAACAACGGAGGCATTGTGTTTCTACCCCTTCACATACTCAGCGTGTCCTGGTGCCGATTACCCCCCCCCTCCCCTCTCCTAAAAGCAATACAAAATATTAATGTTAGATGGTCAATACTTACCTATGATCAAAATCAAGAAATTAAATGTTTAGAGATTGGGAGTACAGACATACCTCAACATAGGAAGAGTATTATCCAACACATAAGAAATGCATGCAATCAACATATTCCTCCCTAATTGTTCAGTACAACCTGATATCTAGCTCCCTCCCCACCCTGCCACCCTCATTCCCTTCCCGCATCCCCCTCTGCCTCCCCTCCCCAGAGCCACCCCCACTCAGATCACCCACCTCCATCCCCCTTCCTCCTTGCTCTTTTATAGTTATAAAGACTCTAAAGTCAGAAGGGAATTGCTTCCTCAAGATCAATCTCGTGCAAAGAAACTAAAGGTTTAAGGATACAGGATATAGTTATCTCACAATATTTAAAAGGTATTAAACAAGATGTTAGCAAACAATGTCTGCAATTATCACTGTGTCTCAAACTCCCAACACACTCTCTCACCCCACCTATCCCCTTTAGGTTGAAATTAACGCAAGTTCCTAACCAAAACAAAGGACAGAAACTGTTTATACCTATGTTGAATTGTTATCTAAGTTGAAAGATGCAGATGTCATATCCAGTTATGGAGGGCTCTGTGCCCCTTCCGTTGGCGTCCCCCATGTTTTGTGTCCGCAGATTTCTCCCAAGGGCATTTTGTCCACCTCCCTTATAATCACAGTGATCAAGGCTTCCACATTAGGGCTATTAATGGGCCCAGTCTCACTTTATCTAGTTCTTTCTTCTTTTATATCTGCCCTCCCCCATTCACCCTCTTCCCATCCTCCCCATATCCCTGCCTCTTTTGCTCCCACCAGACGAAACATTAAAACACCAACCATAACTAGCTATGCAAAGTTCCCTGGCAAAGCAGGACCCCCACCTTGGGAAAGTGGAAGGTCTCCTCCAATTAAACATAAAAGAGCCATGTCAAATCCAACATCAATAAAACTGGTATCTCTAAATGTCAGGGGTCTGAAGTCAATTAGGAAAAGGAGGTTAGCCCTGCAAGAATGTAAAAAAACGAAAGCAGATATTTTTTTTATTAAAAAAAAACATTTTAATACTACTACACCTCCCAACACGTTTCAGAGCATGTTTCCCCAAACATTCTATGCATCATATACTGGTAAAAAGAGAGGAGTAGCTATTCTAATTAAAAATAACCTATCTTTCGCCCTCAAAAAGTGGTCTCAGACCAGGGGGTAGATATTTAATTGTTCAGGGCTCCCTATCAGGGACGCCAGTTTCCTTAATTAATATATACGCTCCTAATGAAAACCATATATCCTTTTTGACACAATTATTGGAATCACTGGGGCAACAGTCTCTCTCTTCCATGATATTAGCGGGAGACATGAACTTGGTATGTTCCCCGGAACAGGATAAATCCACTGCCCCAAGTTCCACCCACTCCACCCATGTTCAAAAAAATGCCAAAAAATGTAAAGCCCTAATAAAGGATTTTTCCCTGGTGGATATCTGGAGGGCACAGCACCAGGGTTAGCGGGACTACACCTTTTTCTCAGCACCACATCAGACCTACTCAAGGATTTATTATTTTCTTTGTACCAAGAATATTTTTCAGGCATCCTCTCAGTCTAAGGTCAGACCATGCCCCTGTCAATCTGACTCTCTCTCTGCCCTTTGTTAAAAGCAATCCATAGAAATGGAAATTAAATTACTCCCTATTGAATCTTCTGGAAATAGCGGGCACAATTAAACATAAACTATCAGACTACTTTACAATAAATAAGGGCTCAGTTTCAGCTCCCGCAATGTTGTGGGAAGCCCACAAAGCATCAATTAGAGGAGACTTCATATCTATTGCCTCATACAGAAAAAAAGATCAGTTGAAACAATACAATGAAATTACGAATAAAATTATCAAATTAGAACAACATAAAAATAATCCCTCAAAAAAACTCTATAAAATACTAGAAAAAACAAGAATGGAGCTTAAGTAACTCCAACTTGAAGAGCTACTGCAGAGAGAGCGTTAAAGTGGACTAACCAATGATACTACGATAAGGGCAACAAAGCTGACAGGTTGTTAGCCAACAAATTTAGAGTTCTGATAGTTAAATCTCAGATTTCATGGATTCGATCCAAATCGGACAGATTCTATATAACGAAAAAGAAATAGCGCATGAGTTCTCATATTTTTACTCCAAGCTTTATCATTTAGAATCTCCAAAAAAAGCCCAACAAATGCTGAGGCAATCTCTCAATATCTAAAACAATGTAACCTGCCCACACTATCTGAGGAAGACCTACAGATCCTGGATAAGAAAATTGCTCAGGAATAATTATCAGAAGTGATAAAATCTCTGAAGGTTGCCAAAACACCAGGTCCAGATGGTTTTACTAACCTATGTGGTTTTACTAACCTATATTATAAGAAATTCCAGGCGATCCTGCCCCTGTATATTCTAGAAACTTTTCATTCTTTTCTGGAGGGCGAGCCAATACCAATTTCCATGTCTATGGCTAATCTAGCCATCATCCACAAAGAGGGGAGAGACCCACTCCGGTGTGGAAATAACAGACCAATATCATTACTCATCATGGACCTCAACATTTATTGCAAAATCCTGGCAAACAGGCTGAACCCGATTGTACCAAAGCTAAAACATATTGATCAAGTGGACTTTGTCTCGGGCAGGCAGGCCTCGGACAATACTCGTAAGATCATAAATATTAGAGACCACGTGCACCTCTCTGGTGCAAAAGCGATATTATTAAGCTTAGACGCTGATAAAGCATTTGATAGAATAGAGTGGTTATTTCTAGATCAGACCATGCTAAAATGTGGATTCAAGGGCCCATTTCTGGAGGGCATTAGAGCCCTTTACCATGAGCTTACAGCGTATGTCAAAATTCCAGGGGGAAATGCGGACCCAATTAAGATTACAAATGGAACCAGACAGTGGTGCTTCTTGTCTCCACTCCTCTTCACCATATCAATTGAACCCTTAGCGGCCATAATTGGAGAGGACGTTAATGTACAGGGAATTCCCATTGACGGCATAAACTATAAGATATCCTTATGTGTGGATGACGTTATATTGTCCCTAGCTGCACCACAAACGTCCCTTCTGAATCTTCAACTTCTCTTAGACCAATTTGACAAAGTCTCAGGCTACAAAGTTAATAATGATAAATCTGAAGCTCTAAACTTAACACTTCCAGCTCCAGAGCTAAAACTGCTGCAATCAAACTTTAATTATATTAAATATTTGGGAATTAAGATAGCAAGCGCATATGCATCCTTGTATAAAAGTACCTACAAGCATGAAATAAATTCCAAATATCCTGGATGGGGAGAATTATCTCCACCAAAATGAATATTCTCCCAAGACTACTATATTTCTTCCAAACACTCCCGATAGGTATACCCCTGCTTTAGCTGAAAAACATACAAATCTGCATTTTTCAATTTATATGGAAAGACAAGAGACCGAGAGTCGCTAGGTCGGTATTGCTAGCCTCAAAAAGCAAGGGGAGGCCTTGCAGTTCCAGTTATTATTAAATATTATCAAGCAGCCCAACTGAAACAAGTAGTGATATTGAATAACTGGGGGGGGGGGCTTGGGGGGTGCAACTATGTTACATATATTTCACATATTCAAAAATAAATATTAGAACTGTTCAGTATATATAGTACTATACATTTTTTGTTTGGGACATTGTGTTGTAGAATGCAGGAATAACCAGCAGGATGTGTAATTATTTGGAATTTGCTCAAATACTGTAGTCTTCTCAAATTAAGATCCTATCTAAGATCTGCAATCACATGGGTAGAAAAAACACTTGTTTTAAAAAAAAATGCAGTACTGAGAGAATAAGTTAAAAAAATAATTCTTTAAAAGTTGTGTGAGTGTGAATGTCAATGCATTGAACTTGAAAAAAAACATTTTATATATTTTAATAAGTAGAGCTCCAGAAGGTGAATTTGGCAATTAATTGCAGCATCTCTTGGCCTCTATGATGCTACCTGCTGCTGACTTTGATATCTTATTAAACTTGATATGATTAAAAAGTCTGCATGATGAACAATGGTGTTGTATTTTAAAGAAGAAGTTTAGACTCTCCAATATGTTTCATTGTCAGACCACCAAAGGTAAATAGGTTAAAATGATTAGATTGAGGCAATGAATTATTAAAATAAAAATGAATAATTAGGAAATATTTGGTATTGTTCTTGCTATAAACCATATTTCTTCTGAATATTAAAAACAGGCCTTTAAAAAATATCATGCAGTCTCATGCACTGTATGGGGTTTTAGTCAAGCTAGTTAACTTCCCTAAAATAATTCTATAAAATACTGTATATATTTCCCACATTAAAGGGGCATGTCCGGCAAAAACATTACTGTATGTGCAAACGCTACTACTGTAGGTATTTAGATTTGCCAACCCCTTTTACCTTTTTATCTATTGCCTATATACCTACATATTTGAATAACTATCAAAGTAATAACACAAATAAATCTTCTAGAAAAGAGCTATAAATTCAGGGGAGCAATCAATGTTCTTCATGTCTGTCTCTGAAGAAAACTATGTCAATATTTGGTACTATTCCCCATTACACCATTCAGCTCCAGAAGACTTTTTTGGGTCCATTTCATTGATGGGCCATAAGATGTCTTCCAGCACCACTTAATAAATATAGGCCCTAGTGCTTACCTTGTCTTCTACCAATGTCTTTTCATCTACAGACTTTGCCTCATGCAGGAATCAATATACAGGTGGTCCATTAACAGACTAAATACTTAGTTTGGAATATGAAAAACTTTAACTAGCCAAATTGCTTTAACATTCATTAATTCACCTGATTTGTACAATGCGACTAATTATTTCCATAAAAGGAACTAAGCAAAAATAACAAAGCTTTTGGTCCATTAAATGACTTAGCTTTGAAAATACTTTGCTAAGAAAATAAAAAGATTGTTAATGTGATTCAAGGATACTTTAAAAATATAAAGTAGAAAGACATGCAGTGTTAGTTAGAAAACTAACTGACTGTGTCAAAAACATTTTATTTGGCAAGAAGCTGGAACAACCAGTAATCAGATCTATCTTGCAGTCTTAAACATCCTTGGATATGAAAAGCAAATAGCAAAAGTAAATCCTGTCATCGTTTTATTGGTCCTATAAAATCCAAAGCATATGTCAGCACAACAGAGTGCCATTTTACAATGTATGCATCTATTAACATATGAGAAAAGTTATTTATTTTTTCTCCACTGAAATATGTAGGCCTACTCATTTTTTTAATTCAGAGTTGAAAGTCCCCAGTTTGGAAGGGGAATGCCCATCACTACCTGTATATTTACTAGTTGCAATCATTTTCTAGTGCTTTTCAGTGTATATCAAATAAATGGTCATTTAGGTATAAAGTCAATTGAGGAGCATAGGGCAGAGGTGAGTGATCCATGCAGATATTGTTTAAACAGTCTATTTACAGTACTGTACAATTGTTGATTAAATAGACCACAGATTTAAAGGTGATGCCGATCTGAAAAATATAAAAGATTCAATGCAAATTAACAGGACACATTTATTTTGATGAATTAATGACAGTCAGTCATTGTATCATTTATTGCCCATTTAAGTACACAAGAATTCCCATGGGGCATGTGTCAGGCTTGCAATTCTCGATCAACAGTTAAAGCCCCTACATAATGGTTTCTGACTAGATAAAATATTTTTTGTTGTCCTCTGGAAAATAGGAGTACACATCTCCATTGTTTAAGCCAAATTACTCTTGATGACACATATATACTTCATGTCTGTGTGAATAGTGTTTCAGCTGCAGGACACCATTACAGTCCATCATAAGTAGCCAAGCAAAGTGAACATTTCTGACCTTTGCCTCCTAATTTCATTCACATCTTGAGATGGATTTAAAAAAAATACCATTACCATTCTTTTCATTGCTTGCTAAAAACCTAACTTTTATTGTATATTTGTGCTATTAAACAACATTGCTCTTTAGCCAGAGGAACTGCATTTACTATTTATTTATCTTATTTATTTATATCTTTACTGTTTACTACAAATTTAATGTATACAATAAAATGTAATATTTATTGTCTATGCTCCGTGATATAGTATTTTAATTGTAGTAAATCAGCAATATTCAGAGATCTTGTGAGACCAAAATAAGTATGTACTGTACATTTTTTCCTTAATTAACCACTAACTGAATAAACTCCCATTAGTTTTTGACAAAGACGTGTCTCAATTAACCAAATAAGTGGTTCAGTAATGCCACATTCAGATTAATCTATGTAAAAAAAAGAAACAAGTATATCCACCATTGCAAAAAGTTTGATTTCTGAGAAATATTGATTATAAGAGAATCTCTTAACTTCATACCAGGTGCAAGTGAACCTAGTCGTTAAAGTCTTATTTTGTGATCATGTTGTACAAAATAATTTTGCGATCATTATTCAAATGTCTGTGGGAAACTACAGTATGAAAAATCCTAGTGATTCTTTGCACATTGAATCAGAGGAGAAAAAGTATAGAAAATATTTATTCATGTGGGCCTGTTTTCAATAATTCAATTACAGAAATAATGTATTATCTATGAAAATGAATTAGGTTTTTTTAAGGCTCAAAAAATGCTTAAAAATAACTGGGTTCTTTAATATACATGGACATAGACTCTTGACAAATAAGCTTCAGAGCTGCTAAATGTTTTGAGCCAGGGGTGTTCCTAACATTCACTGATACTGTATGTGTGTTTGCTCTGTCTGACATCACCATGTCACTTCTGACATCCCGAGAAATGAAGAGGCATGGGAGCTGCATTGGAATGTGTGGAGGTCAGAGCAAAGCCTTGGGATTGGTCTATGCATATATTATGATAATTTGCCCCATTTACTTTAATGTTTGTGAGAACAGCTACTGGATTTTATATCCCTCTTATTCTTTTAAGATGCATCAACAAGAAGCTGGTCCTTCTTTGGATTCTACAGCACTATGTCAACGTGTTTCCACTTAGACTCCTGCATTGCTTGTTTAGAACTATATAAAATGAATAGCACAAAGATAGGGGACCCAACACTCAAAAGAAATAATGAAAAGAACCAAAATGTCAAGAAAATATTTTACTGGAATATAGCTACAAAATGCCAGGGCATATACAGTTCAACGTACTGCTACTCAAAATAGTAGAAATGGCAAAAGTGAGTTTACAAATGTAACGGGTTTTCCCCCCCCCAATCGCAGATGATACTGTAGA
>WSYH01003783.1:0-45474 GCA_036426205.1 Ascaphus truei
TATATATATATATATATATATATATATATATATACTGCATTACAATTCATGAATTTATGCCATCTGGCGGACACGCAAAGCATTGCAGCCTAGTAAATCCTGAACCATTATCAATTAACACATCAACCGCGCGTCAGCCGGGCATGCGCCTGGCTGGGAGCGCGGCATGCGCCGGGTGAACAGCGTGGCATTCCAGGAACATGCCAGGTAAAAGCCGGTGATTTGTTCGAATAAAAGCTGCCGCTGCTGTATGTCTTTTCATCCCCTAATATTCTATTAGATTCTTTAATGTAGTATTCCCTACTCATTACCACAACACCCCCCCCTTTATCGGCCTGTTTAATTACCAATTCCTCATCATCGATTAGTGTTTCCAATGCTTCTCTTTACTTTTCTTTGCTTTACTCTTTACTCTGCAATCTGATATTTAGGAGTTAACATCACTAGAAACTATAAAGATCTATATAAAGCAAATTTCCCTGCTATGATTAAGACTTTGGGGGAGGATCTCAGGGCCTGGACAGGTCATGGAATATCCTGGATTGGGAGGATACACAGTGTAAAGATGAACTTACTCCCCAGGATGCTATACCTGTTTCAGACACTCCCAATCCAAGTGCGGAAGGAGGACATCCCCTCCCTACAGTCACGCATATCTAAATTTATTTGGGGGAATAAGAGGCCCAGAATTCGAAAGGGTATCTTAAAGAAGCCCACAAACAGAGGGGGACTAGCGGTACCTTGCTTGTTGGCATATCACAAGGCGGCACAATTATGTAAAATTCTCCAATGGCACATGGATCCCGGTCTTAGGAGATGGGTGGCATTGGAAAAGGAATGTTGCCCACCAGTAACGCAACCTCATTTGGCTGTCCAAGTATTAGCTCTATTAGCGAGCCGCTTATCACTATGACCAGCTCCCTGTCGGTCTGGGAGGCCTTCAAATTTAGTTGCTCCCTGACATCTAAGAATTCGCTGATGACCCCGCTACTGGATAACCCGGACTTCGTCCCCAGCATGATTGTTAAAGATTTCGCAATTTGGAAGTTGAAAGGCTATGTTAGACTTAAAGATCTGGAAGGCAGGAAAAAAGTGAAATCATTTGAACAAATTAAATCCGAAAAAAATATACCAAATTCAGAATTTTTTAGATACCTCCAGATAAGAGCATTCTACAACAAATTTCCAATTCGGCCGGCGTGTACTAATTTTGAGCAGCTCTGTTCCAGAGCGACCGACACAAGGGGACCAACATCTAGAATGTACAGAGAAGTGGTCTGTCTGGGCACAGAGAACAACACAAAACTGGGTTACATGCGACAGTGGGAAGAGGACCTAGGGGGAGACATTAGAGGACGAAGATTGGGATAAAATTTTATTGGCAACAGCTAAAAGTTCAATATGCACCTCGTTGAAGGAGAATGCATATAAAGTTCTAAAGAGGTGGTACCTTACCCCAATGAGATTATTTAAATTTGTCAAAGGTTAACCCCATTGTGCCCTAAACAATGTGGGGAGCCGGCCGACCTGCTCCACATGCTGTGGTCTTGTAAGAAAGTGGCTCACTTATGGAAATACATTAAAGATTGGCTTCAGAGGATTCTTAACCTCACAATTCCACTAGATCCCTGGCTATTCTTGTTGAGTAGAAGACCCCTGGGTATCTCGAAATCAGAACACAAAATGATTGCACATTTTGCCACAGCCACGAGATGCGGGATCGCAGCATTATAGAAACAAACAGAGATTCCATCCCGCCCCAAAATTTGAAAAAGAATTTGGCATGTATGCCAGATTGAACAGCTGACGAGTATGGTCAACGACACTGGCACAAACTTTCTAAAAGGCTGTGTGCCATGGTTGGCACAGACAGACATCCCAGGGGTAGATACTACCACAATACTGCACTGATAGATCTAGGTGCGTTCTCCTACGACAGGGCAGACGCCACAATGACTGGTTAGCTGGACAGGTAGAGCATGATAGTTGAGAACAGGCTAGGCCCTAGATAGGGAACCCAGGGAGATAACCCTATGGAAGAAAAGGAAGGTGAACCGTCATGGAGAAAGAGTCCCCCCCTTCCCCTCCCTTCCCTGTTGGTCCTCCCTGGTGTGGTAAATGTTATTCGTGTTACTCCTGTAGGTCCAAAGTTTGTCTTGTCTATTCTGTTATATGTTGATTTAAGGGTTGTACAGAAGATTGACAATGCGTTGTGAGACAATGTATGTATTTCAAAAACCCAATAAAATCACAGATGAAAAAAAAAAAGGATGAATTGGCGGATGGCATAATGAGTTTTTGGAACAAAGTACTCACCGTAGAAAGATGAAATAAATATATAGATCATATTGCGACCGTGTTGCCCATTGTGATACAGCGTAATTGGCAGGCATCAGGAAAGTAGTAAGGTGTAGTACTGTACTGTAGTATAGTAAGTACAGGTACACCAAGTATGATACAGGTAAGTATGGCACAGATTGTTTTATATGCACTTTACTGCACTCATTTTTTCTTTTCAGACAGAGCTGCACTAAAAATCTTGTTATAAAGTAATTATACAGTAGTTATAATGTAGTATAGAGTTCCAGTATACAGTATAGTAGTTTGACAGTAGTAACTGCATAGCCCAATATGCAGTAGTGATACTGTACGCAATGCCATTAAATGCACTTAACTGCATTCATTTTTTCTTTTCTTTTCAAACAGATCTGAATTAAAAAAGGACGGGTGGGGGGAGGGGGGTATCATGTGTAAAATTAGTGAACTGTGTATAGTGTAGCAACAGTCATATTTTACACAATCCCCCCTCTCTCAATGAACTACAGAATGCAAGAATGCAATGCGGCCATGATGAAGATAAAGACTGTAAATTTGTATTATTCAGGATTATTTGCATTTTTCATTTTTCCATGATTATCCTGATTAAAAAAAATAATTCATTTAAATTCACGAGAATCATTGAAACACCCCCACCCCCCAAAGAAAAAGAAAGAATGGCAAAAAAATGTTAACTTACTGTATCAAAATGGTACATATGTACCTATAATGGTTCTTCCCCTCTTACAGAGGTAAAAGGAAGGGCTCACAATGTAGTGTAGTGTAGGACCTGCATTATTTTGGTTATACCTTGACATTGGTATGCAGGCTTATGATGCCTTTGGCCAAAGGGTTAACTAAATAACCAAGTATTTAATATTATTATTATTGAAGTATTTTACTTTATACTTTTCATCATATATGTTTTGTCAATTGGATGTAGCATTGGGCACCCCCTGTCTCTTGTTGTATACCATTGCCACGCTCAGTAGCTCTCTGGTTGACATAAATATATATTCATCATGTGGTGGGTGGGGGAGTTTGAGCTTGCTGGGAATGTGTGTTAATCAATGTCTGACTGGTAGCAGTCAATTGGAGGCTCTGGCACCTCCCCCCCAGAGCTCACTCCTCCTCCTTCACCTTTTTAACTTAGGAGGTCATTTCACTTGCTGCAGGAACAAGACCTATAATGGTTCTTCCCCTTTTACAGAGGTAAAAGGAAGGGTTCATAATGTAGTGTAGTGTAGGACCTGCATTATTTTGGTTATACCTTCATGTTGGTATGCAGGCTTATGACGTCTTTGGCCAAAGGGTTAACTAAATAACCAAGTATTTAATAATTATATTTCCTGTCTCTTACTGTATCAAAAACATGATTTGGAATACGGTTTATTTTAATCAGTCCTTAAAAAGGGGTTTATTTTATTTTGAACTTGAAATTCAGTTTGAATGTGTGGGGGATTCCCCATGAAGGGCTCATCACAGGTGAATTGCTTTGGGTTATGTTTGGCTTTGTGTGTGAAGTGGTTGGGGGTGGGCTACAGTAGGTGCTGCAGTCGCAGTGTGTGCGGGATTAGTGGTTCAGAGAAATCTTATGGCCAGCGGTTAAACTCATCCCATATAAAAAAAAAAAAAAAGGAATGATTGTTATCACACATGCGTGTGTGCGAACGGGGGAGACAACACAGCTCAACAAAGCCTCAAAAGATTTTGATGAATGGCTCTGTCTGGGGGGTGGGGAGGAGGAGGTGTGGATAAGCATTTCAATTCACGTTGGTTTGTTTGCAAGGAAGGCTTTGTGTGTCAAGTGATGCTGAAGTGATGGAAGGTGCTACCATTAGCACCGGCCCTTAAATTACAAGTGACAGAAGAACTACAGTACAAAGAAGATAAAGACTGTAAATTTGTATTATTCATGATTATTTGCATTTTTCATTTCTCCATGATTATCCTGATAAAATTAAAAAAAAATTCCTTTAAATTCACGAGAATCATTGAAACACCCCCAACCCCCAAAGAAAAAGAAAGCATGGCAAAAAAATGTTAACATTGTATCAAAAACAATATTCGGATTATGGTTTACTTCAATCAGTCCTTAAAATGGGTTTATTTTATTTTGAACTTGCAATTCACTTTGAATTTGTGGGGTATTCTGCATGAGGGGCTTATCACAGGTGAATTGCTTTGGGTAAAGTTTTGCTTTGTGTGTGGATAAGCATTTCTATTCATGTTGGTTTGTTTCTAAGGCTTTGTGTTTGAAGTGGTGGTGGTGGGGGTGGGGGGGTTGAAGGTGCTACAGAAGTTACCACCGGCCTTTAAACTTGAAATTCTCTTGGTATGTGCGTGGACGTGTCATTCGAGAAGGGATTATCACACGTGCGCATGCGTTAAGCCTAAAAGGCCTCAAGAAGACTCAGTGACACATTTACTGTAAACAATGCCTCAAAGATTAAACTAAGCCACAAAGCCAACAATTACAAATGAATGGTTTGAGAGAGGTGTCGATAAGAAGTAGAAATACTTTAGCCTTGTGTGGGGGGGGGGAGGGGAAGAGCTCTGCATGCTGGATTATTAGTTCAAATAAATATTTTCAACAGGTCATCATAATGTTTTGAGCCCCACACCCTCAAATAAAAATCACAGTATGCCACCCACCTCATAAAGTACGTACATGACTAGTGTAGAATTAAAAAGCTACAGTAGTGATTGAATCTCAGAATATCAAAAATTGTTATGCAAGCCCATGTCGAGAAACGAAAAAAAGTTGTTTTTTTTCAGACTTGAAATTCAAAATGAATGAGAAGTCATACACGCATGCGCCTAAATGTGATGACACACATATGCGTTTCAACAAGGTTCCTATCAGACATACACGCATGCGCATAAATGTGATAACACGAATATGCGTTTCAACAAGGTTCCAATGAGACACACGCATGCGCATAAAATAAAAACAGTAGGAAAAGAAGAGCCAGCCTAGCAAAAGTATTGATTAATAAATAATACATTTAAAACCAGAGACAGAACATGAAACACAGACAGAGCTCAGTGCGTATCCAGTGAAACTTATACACGGTACAGTGCCTAAATATATATGTATAGATATCTATTAAATAAAATGGTCTTTTAGTTTAACATTTTGGCCAAAGTGTTGTAAGCACCTGAGCCACTACACGGCAGATCACATCTCAAGGGTCCCTAACACTAATATAAATTCTTAATAACCTGTGCATTACCAGGAAGAATGATTTATAATAAATCTGGCAAAATTAGTTGCATAGTTATAAGTCTGATTGAAGCTTTTATTAACCTGTACATTACCAGGAAAAGCACTCTGTATTAGATTTGTCACAATCATACTGCAAGCAAGGAAGTTCCACTGAGAGTGGGAGATTCAATGGAGTGAGCTTTTAACCATTCAAATGCGGGAGGGGGTGAGCTTCAACAAGGTGGGAGGAGCCACCCTCCAATCAGCCAAGACCAGCTGAACAAGAATTGCAAAACATACAGGACCCCTACAAGCTCATATTAAACCCCCAAAATAACCACAACATATATATAAGCATATAAGTGTCACAGAGGAGTGCTACTGAGCATGGCAATATATATTTAAAACCAGTGACAGAACATGAAACACAGACAGAGCTCAGTGCACATCCAGTGAAACTTATACACGGTACCGTGCCTAAATATATATGTATATATATCTATTAAATAAAATGGTCAGATGCGGCACGGGCATAGGCATGGAGTCTGACTCAAAACAAAGGCAAGATACTAACAGGAAGCAGAAATATAAGACATAGAGAGGAGCAACAAGAAGACAGACAGACAGAGGAACCCCAGAGCAGACAGAAGCAGCAGCAGCACACCCGGTGGACAAGGAAAGGAACTATGGCTAGGCAGGATGTCTAGGAGACCCTGACAGTTACTGACGATTTACTCATCATATGGAAGATTTACATTCATTTATTCACTTTTTCAATTTGAATCCATATAATTTAATATTCACTCACCAATATCACTTTCACCACATTCACTTTTTGGACCTATATTTATACAGTATATGTGTGGTTAGGAAGATACACTGATATTTTCAGAAAGCCTAATTATAGAAACACATTGCTTCATGCCAAAAATGGTCATGTACAAACTTTATTCCGTGAAATTCCGCGAGGACAATTTCTGCGCTTAAGGCACAATTGTTCTGATATTGAGGACTTCAGAACTAGATTAGGTGAACTATTCCAAAGATTTTTATCAAGTGATATGAAAAATCTGCCTTACAAGAGGCCTATTTATATGCAGAGTCAAGACAGAAAGTCTGTACAGTTTTTGTGCTAAAAAAACTGGGCAAGAATACTGGTTATGATAATTCTAACAAAAAAACGGACCCTCCATTTTTCATAACTCAGTTTAGTAATCAAGCCTTTGCTATTGAATCTATTGTAAAAAAATTGGAACATTCTATTTAAAGTTGTGGGCACTGATCCCAAATCAGTAGTGGCCACTGATCCCAAATTTGTTTTTACAAAATCTCAAACACTTGGGAATATTGTCTCACCGAGCCTCTTCAATTCCAGCAAAACACACACTTCCAGATATCTATGTCCTACAAAGTTAGGCTGTTTTCGTTGTGGCCATTGTAAGATGTGTGTATATTTGCAAAAAATCTAAAATATTTTTCAATAAAGAACGAACAAGAATGTTTAATCCTAATAGAGGTATATTAGTATTTTATCTGGTAGTGTTAGGACTTGCGAACGGGTGTCTGCCTTGTCGTGGCTCGCAAGCTTACAACGCTTTGGCCAAAGGGTTAGACTAAATGACCCTTTTTCAAGAGAATATATAAGTATTTTACTGTGTATTTCTGTCATGTTGGATGTAGCATTGGGCTTCTCTGTCGTCTGTTGTATACATATGCCACGCTCAATAGCACTCCTTTTTGACACTTACATACTGTTACAGGGTCATTGACTCTGTGTATGTTAGTAGGAGATGGCAGTATGCATGCTTTCCAGTAGACGAGGGGTTAACCCAGCTTATTAAGCAGTCCACAGGTGATTCAAATTAAGCTAGTTCACCTGCTTTAAAACAGGAAGAGGAAATGCCTCTGGGGCGGCAGTCTCTATCAGGCACAGAGAGAAGACAGAGGAGTGTTGACAGACAGACACAGGCTGCTCAGATTGATCCTGTCCCAAGGGGGAATAAAGCTCCCAGGTAAGGAGCCAACTGGTATTGTGGAACATTGTTGGGCTGTACTAGGTTAGCTAGCCAGCCAGGTAGATAGCCTGCACTTTTGTTTAGTCAGTGCCCCGACCGGGGTTAGGTTTTTGTTTACATATATTTCATTTAAAGGGACAGAGTACCCTTTGTTTTAGTTACCCTTTTTGGACAAATAAATCCACCAGCACTATTTCACCAGAAAAGTCGTGTTGTCTCCTCACTTACCACGGCCATCCTGCCACACGTGGTGTCAGAAGTGGGATGTCGAACACCCTGTAAAAGGGGCGGAGCTACAGATTGCGACTGGTGAGACCTGTCCACGCGGTAACTATCAGTATGGAGGACGTTGTGAAGGCCTTAGTACACAGCACCGCTGTTCAGCAGGAAGCTAACAAACTGGGACTGGAAAGCACGGCTGCACAACGTGAGACAAACCAGATACTTGTAGCCCAGCTTGACGTTATCGCTGAAACACAGAGGCAGCTGATTGAGCAGCTGGCCCAGATTAAAATGGACTCGACCAGTACGGCCCAGGTGCGGCCCATCCAGGCGAACGTGTACCTGCAGAAAATGATGCCGCACGATGACGTCGAGGGATACCTCCGGTCCTTTGAGCGAAATTCTTCCCGGGAAAGTTGGGCCCGCTCCAAATGGTCTCGGATTATCGCACCCTTTTTACTGGGGAAGCCCAAAAGGCATATTCTGACCTTGACGAAGAAGCCGCAGCAGACTATGACTGTCTGAAAAGCGAAATCTTTGCAAGGATTGGAGTGACTCCCGCAGTTTGTGCGCAGAGGTTCTATACGTGGAGATACCAGGAACAGATGCAACCCAGATCCCAGTTATGGGATTTGATTCACCTAGCATCCAAGTGGCTAAAACCAGAGGTATATAGCCCAACACGGATCCTTGAGATGGTGGTGTTGGACCGCTTCATTCGAGCGTTACCCCAGGACCTTCAACAGTGGGTGGGGCAGGGAGATCCCCTCACTTGTGATGCCATGGTAAGCGCAGTGGAGCATTTTCTGGCTACCTGTGAACTGTCACGCTCCCCTCGCACAAACCACAACCCACGTCACAACACGAACGGTAGAGGCCAGCACTGGCGCCAGGACCCACGACCGGTCGCACGATTTGAGTGGGTGGAGAAAACCCAGATAGGGACAGAAACTCTAAATCTCAGAAAGGGTTTCAAGAACGAACTGGGCCAATTGTTTGTTTTGAGTGTGGGGAGACGGGGAATATTAAGGCTCACTGCCCACAGTTGTCTGAGCCAATGGACTGTGCGTATGGCTCTGTGAAGTCCGAATTTTGTGGAGTGGTAGGTATGACCCGCGAGGGAAAACGTACCCACAACTTCCTCACCACGGTGATTTTAAATGGTAAACCAATCTCCGCCCTGGTAGACTCAGGGAGTAATGTTAACTTGGTATCAGGGAAGTTGGTTAAGCCTCTCCGGTTACACCAGGGTGAGAAGTTGCGGGTATTATGTGTACATGGGTGTACGCTTCCGTACACCACGACTGTGATAAAAGTGAAAGTCGAGGGGCAAGTCATCCAAACTACAGCAGCAATTGTACCAAAGTTACCCCATTCCCTAGTGTTAGGCTGTAATTTCCCTGATTTTGACACCCTGACCAGAGGACAGCTCACCTTAAACAATCCTACTCCGGATGAGCTTTTTCCATTTACAGACCCTGAGTTAGTCTCCGAGGTGTCTAAAACCCCTAAATCGAAATGAGAATGTAGGAAGAGAAAAAAAAGAGGTACACCCCCACCCCATTTAGCACTGGTTACTACTCCTAACGGAGGGAGACCAGAGGGAGAGGAGTTGTCCGAGACAGGGCTTGTTGATGCTCAGGTGTCCGAGTCACCCGTGGAGGTAACCGGCCAAACTCCAGATGAGGAAGGTTTTGGAAGTCTAGAACTTTCCCTGACTAACTTTGGTAAGGAGCAGGCTAATGATCCCCAGTTCAAAAATGGGTTTAGCCAGGCGGTAGAAGTTAATGGGGTTCCAGTAGAAGGAACAACCAAGGACTCCTATCCCTATTTTTGTATTAAAAATTATTTGTTATACCATGTGAGCCAAGAGGAGGGCCAAGAAATAGAAAAATTGCTAGTACCCAGTTCATTAGTAAGGAAGGTCCTGGAGCTAGCACACTCTCACTTATTGGGGGGTCATCTGGGAGTAGAGAAGACACAACAAAGAATCCTAAAAATATTTTACTGGCCAGGGATATATAATGCAGTAAAAAGATTCTGTGCCTCTTGTCCCGAGTGTCAGTTGACAGCCCCCCGACCGAGTTTTAGGGCCCCGTTGATCCCTATGCCTATTATTGAGATCCCATTTGAGAGGATCACCATGAATATAGTGGGTCCCTTGGAGAAATCTGCCAAGGGTCATCAATACATCCTAGTGATCCTAGACTATGCCACTCGCTATCCAGAGGCACTGCCTTTACGTAATACTTCCTCCAAAGCTATAGCTAAGGAATTGTTACAGGTATTCTACCGACTCGGGATACCGAAGGAAATTTTGACAGATCAGGGTACCCCGTTTACATCTAAGCTTATGCGAGACTTATGTGTAGAGCTAAAAATACAGTCCCTTAGAACCTCAGTTTAACATCTGCAAACGGACGGACTGGTAGAACGATTTAATAAAACTCTGAAGATGATGTTGAGAAAGGTAGTGGCTAGTGATGGGAAGAACTGGGACACCTTGTTGCCTTATCTCTTGTTTGCTATCCGAGAGGTGCCACAGGCCTCTACAGGGTTTTCCCCATTTGGACTCCTGTATGGGAGACGCCCAAGAGGGATTCTAAATAGCCTCAAAGAAGAGTGGGAGCGGGTCCACTACCTCTTTCAATAACATATGGGACCCATGGCTAACCCAAATGGCTCTCCTGCGCCGAAACGCCTCATAACAGGAGGGGAAAAAAAACAAAAAACCCCAAGATAGAACAAGGGCCCAAGTTGTGGATGCCGAGGAGAAGGGGAGCAATGCCCCCTACCTACCCCCCCCCCCCCCTCCCACGCTCTCTCCCCTCCCTCCCTTTTCTATTTCCATACTCACGCCACCCCGGCAGACCCCGGAGGGTCAGGGGGACGTTGAGGCTTTTCCCCCCACTCCAGTTAAAGTGTGAAAAACTTGTATTAGGCCAAAATATTGTCTGTACTTGCAATATTGTGAAATGTTATAAATGCCTAATAAAAAAATTTGAAACAAAAAAAGAAGAGTGGGAGCAACAAGTTGTTCCAGGACAAAATGTCGTCCAATTTGTGGAAGATTTAAAAGAACGCATTGCGCATGTTACCCCCATAGTCAGACAACATTTAGAAGAGGCACAGAGGGCCCAACAGAACCTTTACAACAGACAGGCTACAGTTCGCAACTTCCGGCCAGGGGACCGAGTAATGGTGCTTGTTCCCACGGCCGAAAGCAAGCTGTTATCACATTGGCAAGGGCCATATGAAGTTCTAGAACAGGTCGGCCCGGTGAATTATAAAATTTGACAGCCAGATCGGAGGAAGGTAGAGAAAATCTATCACATAAATCTATTAAAATCCTAGAAGGATAGAGAGGTATGTCTGACGGTAGTAGCTAATAAATCCGGGAAAGGGGCGGATCCACTCATTCGAATATCTGCAGAACTCACTCCTGAACAATACAGAGAAGCTGTAGACTTGGTAAAAAGGAACAGGGATGTATTTTCCAGTGTACCAGGGAAAACTAGGGTGATTTCCCATGAAATCGTCACCAAGCCGGGGATAGCCGTTACGATAAGACCTTATAGGATCCCAGAAGCCAGAAGAGGGACTATTCAGTCAGAGGTAAAGAAGATGCTAGAGATAGGGGTAATTGAGGAGTCCCATAGTCAATGGTCCAGCCCTATTGTCTTGGTACCTAAGCCAGATGGGTCAATACGGTTCTGTAATTACTTTAGAAAAGTCAATGAAGTCTCGAAGTTTGATGCCTATCCTATGCCGCGGGTAGACGAGTTAATTGAGAGGTTGGCGAGGGCCCGTTTTCTAACCACTTTAGATCTTACAAAGGGTTATTGGCAAATCCCCTTAACAAGTTCAGCAAAAGAGAAAACAGCCTTCTCCACACCTGTTGGTCTTTTCCAGTATACTGTCTTACCCTTTGGCCTTCATGGGGCACCTGCAGCCTTCCAAAGGTTGATAAATAAGTTGTTACACCCACACTTAAACTACGCCTCAGTGTACTTAGACGATGTGGTCATTCATAGTCCAGATTGGGACTCACATCTACAAAAGGTTGAGGCAGTGTTGATAACCTTTCGGGAGGCGGGTCTTACAGCCAACCCAGCTAAATGTTCAGTCGGCCTAGCAGAAGCAAAATATCTTGGCTATGTTGTGGGAAGGGGGACAGTAAAACCTCAGCTCAATAAAGTTGAAGCCATTGAGAGTTGGCCCCGTCCCCTTAAAAAAAACAGGTTAGGACATTTCTAGGCATTGCAGGTTACTACAGGCGATTTATTCCCCATTTTGCAACCCGGACTGCACAGCTTTCAGATTTAGTAAAGGCAAAGGCACCTGATGTTGTAAAATGGAACAGTGATGCGGAGACCAAATTTTTAGACCTACGTGCAGCGCTCTGTAGTCACCCAGTCTTGGTAGTCCCGGATTTTACGAAGGAGTTTTTTCTGTAAACGGACGCCTCCGAAGTAGGTCTTGGAGCAGTACTGTCCCAGTTTGTAGGAGAAGAGGAACACCCGGACTTCTATTTAAGCCGCAAATTGTGTCCCCGCGAACAAAGATATGCCACAGTAGAAAAAGAGTGTTTGGCCATAAAGTGGGCAAAAGACACATTGAAGTATTACCTTTTAGGCAGGTCTTTTACGCTCATTACAGATCACGCACCCCTACAGTAGATGCATAGAAATAAAGAAAAGAACTCGAGAGTTACCCGTTGGTTTCTGTCGTTGCAAACTTTCAACTTCACAGTCCAACATCGGCCAGGCATACTGCACTGTAAAAATGGGGGAGCACAGAGTGAGGGGTAAATAGGAATATCAAATTAGGTTCAGGTGGGTTAGTCCCTGAAACAATAGACGTGGGGATGTTAAAGTGTATAATACTATAAACACTTACACGGCCTTGTGCAAATGCTGTCGCATCAAGGTTCCTTATGGTCTTCTCCTCCCTTCTTATGTCGTTTTCCGTCTGTGCACTTCTACTTCTCGTTCTTTGATGCGGCGTGACCCTCGGAATAAATAAATGAATAGATGAATAATGGGAGGTAATAAATGATAATAACAGAACTCAGGTTCTAAAATTATAAAAAGCAGAAAAGACTGCAATCACTCACACGGGCATGTGTGAGTGCAGTCTTGAGGGAGGTTTCTTTATCCTCTGCAAGCACAGAAGTCCCTCAAATCTAGACCCTTTATTATACTGAATAAACAGTGGGAATTGGAAGTGAGAAAAAGAAGAATACTATTACTCACACGGCCAAGTGTGAGTGCACACTTGGATTGGTTTCTTGATGATCCTCCTGCGAGCTCCAATCGATAATCCAAAGCTAAAAGATTCCTGCCACGGGATAGTGTGGACAAAAATAGTCTCCTTACACTGGGTAAAAGGCCATGGTCTTTATTTAAAAAACGAAGTATTCAAACAATAAAAAAATAATAAACAGTGCTTAGAACTAAAAGAGTTAGAAGCACTACAAATTGACAGCCAGTCCTTTAGGAAAATAGTACAGGGCGCCTGGTATGCAGCTAGCTGTGCCCGCGTCCGGATACAGTGTTGTGCCTCCGTTGTCCCACTCCGGACGGTGGCCATAAAGGTTAAAAAAACTAGGGGGTTTCAAGGTACGCGTTTCGCCCTTTCTTGGGCTTCCTCAGGCTCCGTAGATAGGAAGGATATGGCTCGTGATGATCTATGTACTCCGGCTAAACAATCCCCTCCACCCAATCGTCTGTCATCTAATCTGTGATTTGTGTTAATGCGCATCGGATAAAACCCCTCATAAGAGAGAGAAACTCCCGGTTGTCTGCGTAATTAACCCCTTAATTAAATCACATAAATGGTTAAAATGTTTTAAATATATATCTGATGGTGATACATTGTAGACTTTAAAATAAACATTAAAATCATAATATGCTAAACATGTGAGAATTCTTAACAACTTCTATCCAAATAAAATTCTATGCTGACCTAACTTGATAGTGAACATTAATAATGGTAATAAAATGGGCTCGTCCTACCCCCCCCCCCCCTTCCACCCCTCCCATCCTTCTTTTTCTTCTTTTCTACGTTCTTCTCTTTCCTTTGTTAAGCTCATGAGAGACGCGTGTTATATCAATTATTTTATTTCAGATGACGAACTGTTAATGCTCTTTGTTGTATGGACAAGTGACACTGTTAAAACATCATATGTATTCCAAGACTATATATTTGTTATGTCTCTCTAAAACAATAAAAATAAATTGAAACAAAAAAAAATAATGGTAATAAAAAGAAGACAAATCACATACAATGTGATTGACATATAGTGACTATATAAATACAAATATAAGTGATTTTAGATGTTAATAATGATAATAATGTACCATTTGGTACCAAATATACTGGACATGTGAAAGTCCCTAACAGTTGATGTATAAATATAAATATACAGAAAGTGGAAGTTCTATAGTGACCTAACTTAATAGTAGGCATTGTAAATTGATAGTGAATAGAAATCAAATCACATACAATGTGATTGATATAAAGTGATTATACAAATGAAAATATAAGTAGATTAAATACTAGTGATAATAATATGTCTTTAGTGGTGTAAGTGATAATCAACATAGCATAGTGGCAAAGTGAATTATGGATAACATCAATAATTTATATAAAAAACTTAAAATACAAATATGAATATTATATACTCCCATGATAGTATATAAACCGTATCAAATGTTTAAAAAACCCAAGTGAAACCCTGTATAAATTTGGGTATATAGTAAGAGACTTATTGAATCCATTAGTATGATCTAGAAAAAGACACAAAAATCAATGTTCATTCTCTCATCTAATAGTCACTAAAAAAGTGACCAAAAGGAAAAACAAAACTTGTTAGTGGGAAATGGCATAGACCATTGCGGACATGTTAACTTTCATATCTCATGCTTAGGTGATGTATGAGTGTTGGTGAGGTGGTTGAACGTATCGGTAGCTAGATAAAGGCTCCCAGGTCTATATCGATATTTAGACCTCTGGGAGTCAATGTTTTTAATCTGTATATCCAATATGTTTCATGTTGACAGAGTTTTTTGAGTCTGTCCCCACCCCTCCAGTGTGAATCCACTCTCTCTATTCCCTTAAAAGTGAGGCCTTCTGGGTTCCCTTCATGGAACAAACTGAAGTGTTTAGAGACATTATGAGTCATCACCTGCTTGCGTATATTTCCCATGTGCTCCAACACGCGGACCCTCAAAGATCTTGAGGTACTGCCTACGTATTGAAGACCACATGGGCACGCAAGCAGGTAGACGACAAAGTAGTGTAAGAAACAAATTCCGTCTTATCTCCCTTTACTGCCTGTTTACAGGTTTTGCAGCCAAAACAGCCAAAGAAACCAACTGGAGGCGGTAACCAATGTTGAACATTTGTTGTGGTTTCTCTCTTAAAAACACTTGGTGCCAATTTTGCTTTGATACTGGGTGTCTTTCTAAAGATCACCTTAGGTACATGGGGGATATGTCCCTTCAAAATAGTGTCCATCTGGACTATATGCCAATGCATTTTTTATAATTTCCTTAATCTTGATGGCATCTGTACTATAATTTGTAATAAATTATGTTGTAAAACTAGTGTTTTTGTTTTTTATTGTTGGTTTTAGTAACTGATCTCTCGGGATTTGTTCCGTCTTTTCGAGTGCTGCATCTACTAATTTAGATTGATAACCTCTTTTTAGGAACCTCCCTTGTAGGGTTTGGGCCTGTTCTTGGAATGTTTCTACATCTGTACAATTCCTTTTAATTCTACGTAGTTGGCCATAGGGGATGTTACTAAGCAACTTGGGGTGGTGGCAACTAGAGGTAAGTAGATAGTTGTTGGCATCTGTAGGTTTGAAGAAGGTTTTCGTTTTTAATCATTTGTTCTCTACATAAATGGTGAGATCTAAGAAATTGATGGTGTTTCTACTGCGTTCTGATGTGAACTCCAGATTTACTTTGTTATTGTTAATGTATTGAACGAATTTTCCCAAGTCTCCCTCTCTCCCCTTCCATAGGAACAGCACATCATCTATGTAGCGATGCCAGGAGATGAGGTTTGTGCCAAACGGAATGGTCGGACCAGATGGTATTGTCCTCCCAATCCGCCATGAAGATGTTGGCAAAACTGGGTGCAAACCTCGTCCCCATAGCAGTGCCATACAGCTGGAGAAATATATCACCATTAAACCAGAAGGCATTGTGTCGTAAAATAAAACCTATACTATCTAGGATGAAAGTACGTTGTTCTTCTAAAAAATCTGTGTCTCTTAAAGTAGCTCTTTCTATTGCTGCTTCTCCATCCGTGTGTTTAATACAAGTGTATAAGGCTTTGACGTCACAGGTAGCCAATATAAAATCTTCCTGCCATTCAATTGCACTTAAAATGTTTAAAACTTGCGTGGTATCTTTCAGGTAAGACAGCATACTAGTGACAGCATACTTCTGAAGAAAAATGTCTAGGTATTCTGACAAGTTCTGAGTGAGGGAGCCGACGCCTGATATAATCGGTCTCCCTGGTAGGGTTTCCAGGCCCTTGTGAATTTTAGGTAAAAAGTAAAAAACGGGTAAGATGGGTTTGTCACGATGTAAATAGCCCCATTCTTTTTTTATTTAAAATCCCTAGAGATTTCCCCCTTTCTAAATTCACATCCAAATCCTGTTTGTATTTAATCGTCGGATCTCCATTCAATTTCTGGTATGTTCCAACGTCCCCTAATATATGACCTGCTTCTTGAAGGTAATACTCGGTATCCATCACCACCACTCCTCCACCCTTATCCGCTGGTTTGATGGTGATGGACCTGTCATCTGCCAGTACCTTAAGGGCTTCTTTTTCCTCTCTGTTAAGATTGTCCCGGAAACCCGTCTTACTCCCTGCCATTTTTTCTTCTAATAAGTCTTCTAATACTAACTGGTGATATACTTCCAAATGGTGTCCTTTGCTATTACGCGGGTTAAATTTGGATTTCTCCCGTAGTTCCGAGTGTATGAAGCTATCCTCCAGGGTCTGCACCTTTGATACAGTTTGTGGTAAAACTTGGCTTCCCCCTAATAGTTCTCTAGTTTGAGCATCTTTATTAAGGAAGAAGCGCTTAACCGTGAGTTGCCTTAAAAATTTGTTGGCATCTAAAAACATGTCAAAGCTGCTTGACTTCGTGGCTAGGGTGAAATTAAGGCGACTCGCTATTAAACCCTCTTGAGTTTCTGTGAGGGTTGTTTTACTTATATTGAAAACCCCTCTTATTTTATTTGTTTCTTTGGGTTGCCACCTTCTTCCTCTCTGTCCTCTCTTTCTCTTTTTTTCTTTTGGTATCTCTCTTCTGCATCTTTGTCCATTAATGGTTTGAACCGATTCTGTGTCAATGGAGGGTGCGGAGGACTCTGATCTAAAAAAGTCATCGCTGTGCTTTGTTTGGGTCTTTCCCATACTGGGCTCCTAATGGGAGATCTACTAGCATACCTTCTTCTCTCCCTCTCTCCATCCCTATGTCTTGATCTCTCTCTTCTGTCCCTCTCCCTATATTCCTCCCTTTCATCTCTCCAATGTGGTTTGGCTCCTCTGTCCTCTCTCTCTCCTATTATCCCTCTCATGGTTGGGCCGCATTTCCCAATCTTTATATCTCTCTTGGCTTCTGTGCTCCCTCCTATATTGATAGCCTCTATCACTGTTCAAATCTCCTTTCCCCTCTAGGGTAATGGGGTTTATTTGTGTGGTAAGATCTATAATAATGCGGTGCTCCCCTATCTTGAGGTTTTTTCTCTTTCTCCCCTTTAGTAATTTCCACCGTATCCTCCGTCTACTTCCTAGTGAGTGGGGGTAGAGGGGGGGAGGGGGTCCCTCTTGTTAGTGCTTTGTTTGGCCTTTCGGTCATTTGAGTATGTTCTCTGTCTTCTTGGTGTGTGAGCGCTGTCATCCCTACTACTGTATGGTCATAAGTTTTATTCAGCCCACTTTTGTCCCACCTCTTACTTAGACCTTCCTCGTAATCCTCTTTGTCTCTTTTGAATTTAGAGGTAGCGCCCGGGTATCTCTTTCTACCATTGTCCCAATATCCAATCACCTGAGGCAGCACCCCTTATTATATATTTCGACCGTTTATTTGCGGTCGATGTCCAACATTACATACTTCTCCATATATTTATCAATTTAGATAAATAGATACTTTTCGATTATGGAAATGTAGGCAACAGACACTATTATTAATATATTCGAAAAGAGACTTCAGAGAGGAAAATATATGGAGAGTAGGATGAAAAATACAGAAGAGAAGGAAGATAAGGATATCATTAATGAGGAATTTGATAAATTAGACAAACTCCTCAAAAAGGAAACTAGAAAAATATTAGACATGGCTTACTTAGAGGATTATCTAAAAGTGAATAGAATCCCGAGGGGCTTAACAACAAACAACCTGCTACCTGTGACGTCAAAGCCTTATACACTTGTATTAAACACACGGATGGGGAAGCAGCAATAGAAAGAGCTATTTTAAGAGACACGGATATTTTAGAAGAACAACGTACTTTCATCCTAGATAGTATAGGTTTTATTTTACGACACAATGCCTTCTGGTTTAATGGTGATATATTTCTCCAGCTGTGTGGCACTGCTATGGGGACGAAGTGTGCGCCCAGTTTTGCCAACATCTTCACGGTGGATTGGGAGGACATACCATCTGGTCCGACCATCCGTTTGGCGCAAACCTCATCTCCTGGCATCGCTACATAGATGATGTGCTGTTCCTATTGAAGGGGAGCGAGGGAGACTTGGGAAAATTCGTTCAATACATTAACAATAACGAAGTAAATCTGGAGTTCACATCAGAACGCAGTAGAAACACCATCAATTTCTTAGATCTCACCATTTATGTAGAGAACAAATTATTAAAAACGAAAACTACTTACCTCTAGTTGCCACCACCCCAAGTGGCTTAGTAACATCCCCTATGGCCAACTACGTAGAATTAAAAGGAATTGTACAGATTTAGAAACATTCCAAGAACAGGCCCAAACCCTACAGGGGAGGTTCCTAGAAAGAGGTTATCAATCTAAATTAGTAGATGCAGCACTCGAAAAGACGGAACTAATCCTGAGAGACCAGTTACTAAAACCAACAATAAAAAACAAAGGCCGTGTAAGTGTTTATAGTATTATACACTTTAACATCCCCACGTCTATTGTTTCAGGGACTAACACACCTGAACCTAATTTGTTATTCCTATTTACCCCTCAACCTGTGCTCCCCCATTTTTTCCTTTTTTATCTCTATACCACTAAGGATCCTGGATAGATCCTTTTGGGTTTTTTTGAGTCACAGAAAGAGACCAAGAAGCGGAGGGAAACCTTATGAACGTTTAAGGTTGTAATTTTATATATTTTTATTTCCCTACCCACATCCCATTTAGAGGTAGCGCCCGGGTATCTCTTTCTACCATTCTTCTATACTGCATGGTAATGCTGATGCACTCTCTAGGGTGCACAGTCTCTGTGCACGGCCGCTCCACTCGGTAACGTTACGCTGGGAAGGGGGGTATGTGACAGGGTCATTGACTCTGTGTATGTTAGTAGGAGATGGCAGTATGCATGCATTCCAGTAGACGAGGGGTTAACCCAGCTTATTAAGCAGTCCACAGGTGATTCAAATTAAGCTAGTTCACCTGCTTTAAAACAGGAAGAGGAAATGCCTCTGGGGTGGCAGTCCCTCTCATGCACAGAGAGAAGACAGAGGAGTGTTGACAGACAGACACAGGCTGCTCAGATTGATCCTGTCCCAAGGGGGAAATAAAAGCTCCCAGGTAAGAGCCAACTGGTATTGTGGAACATTGTTGGGCTGGACTAGGTTAGCTAGCCAGCCAGGTAGATAGCCTGCACTTTTGTTTAGTCAGTGCCCACACCGGGTTTAGGTTTTGTTTACGTATATTTCATTTAAAGGGACAGAGTACCCTGTTTTAGTTACCCTTTTTGGACAAATAAATCCACCAGCACTATTTCACCAGAAAAGTCGTGTTGTCTCCTCACTTACCACGGCCATCCTGCCACAATACATCTATATATTTTGTGGGGGCTCAGGGGTTCCCCAAAAGAGCTTGCTGGGGTTTTGTGTTTTGTTAACCTATTCTCAGCTGTTTCAGCTGTTGAAGGTTAGTGGCTCCTCTTTCTCAGGATATAAGCCCGCCCCTCCCCACTTCCTAAGTTAGTGGGTCATTTCATTCTACTGGATATAGATCCAATGTGGTAAGTTAGTGGGTCATTTCATTCTACTGGATATAGATCCAATGTGGTCTTTCTGCTTCCTAATAGAGGTAAATGAGAATTGTAATCCTAATAGAGGTATATTAGTATTTTATCTTGGTAGTGGTAGGACTTGCGACGGTGTCTGCCTTGTCATGGCTGCAAGCTTACAACGCTTTGGCCCAAGGGTTAAACTAAATGACCCCTTTCAAGAGAATATATAGTATTTTCTGTGTATTTCTGTCATGTTGGATTGTAGCATTGGGTTTCTTTGTCGCTGTTGTATACATATGCCACGCTCATAGCATCCTTTTTGACACTTGATATATATATATATATATATAATATATAATATATATATATATATATATATGTATATGTCAGGGCTCTGGGGTTCCCAAAAAGAGCTTGCTGGGTTTCTGTGTTTTGTCCGCGTGTAATACCAAACCAGTGCTGAGAATGTTGGTGTGCTGGCAACTTCCTGTTGGCGTCTTGGATCTGCCCCGCGTGTCGACGAGAGGATGTTGTCTGCTGCCTCTGCTAATCACTCCAATCTCCTCTGCAGACTTCTGGATTACAGAAACAGTCACCCTCTGATGCTAGTGCGCCATGCACAAATCACCCTACGTGTTTCACGAATGGCTATTCACCCCTCAGGAAGTGCACGGCATGCCAGCATCAGAGGGTGACTGTTTCTGTAGTCTGGGAGTCTGCGGAGATTATTTGGGACTATAGGGGTATTCCCAGAATGAGGTTCATGTTTGTAGTTCGGGTTACGTTTCGTTAATAAGTTAGTAGCACACCCCACCTAGTATTCATTGAATGCATTTGCAATGTCCGTGGGATTTGTCAGAGCAATATCATTACATGGTTGTTGATGGCTAGAAGGTTGTAATATATTGTTGATGACCTTCCAGACGTTAACTGGATTTGATGTATTCTAGGGAAGATTGTCAGAGTAATATTGTGCTTTTGCATGTCTTGTTTGTCATGTGCACATATTCTGCAGGCATCTGTAGTTATTAAGATCTTTGGTAGTGCCAGTTACTTTGTAGCTTTTCCACAATGCTTCCCAAAGGCTCTGCTTGTAGTGCCGGCGACGTGACGTAGCATCAAAACAAATACATTGTCGCCGTCGTCGGCGCTTATAGTGCACGCGATGTCGCGACCAAGCGACAGCGCTACCAAAAATCTGGTAGTCACTGTTATTTGATTTTTTTCAGCGACTGTCTCCCCTTGTGGCCAATTAGAGAACTTCTCCGTCCCTCTACCTTCTCCCTTTCTGACGTCACTGGCCTTGTAGCCAACGACATCACCTAAACTTAAATTATAACTATCTCAATGGCTATTTCATCGGTCGCGTCGCCGGCATTATAAGCGCAGCCTAAGATGTTAGAGCAATATAAGGTCGGTTGTAACCCACGGAAGGTGGGCCGCCCGTACTCTTATTCTGAGTAGTGGAGCATTGGTATGCATTTGAAATGGTGGTTCTCTTGCTCGAGAACGCAGCACGTGATGTTTGCTGTGCAAGATGGGGTCTCCCGACAATCCTGGAGACCGTGCATGCTGCGTGCAGAAAAGTTGCATGCTCAATTGTTGGAAGGTTCTGCAAGGGTCTGGCGTGAAAGCCAGAGCCGCACCCAAGTAACGTGACTGTCTCAGAGAGGAACCAGAGTCACGCCCTGTCTCAGTGTGCCCCCACTCTAATCTCCACCAGAGGGAGGGAGCACTGCGACAGCCAATGCCGAAAGACTGTCTCAACTAAGGGAGGAGCTGGATGATGCCGACCACACCCTCAGTTCTTAGGTGCCAGCAAGGAAACAGGAGCTGCTCACACAGTACTCTTGCTCTCACGATCTGAACAAGTTCTGATCATGGCCAGTGCTTGTGATTTCTCCCACTACTGTCTTCCAGGAGGCCTCCTGGTTGTGAAATTAGAAAGGAAACGCTACCGAAAGTGTCTTTTCCCCAAATGTAACTTCCCAGGTGGAACCTTGTCTGGGCCGCTACGTGTCCACGGTGCAGAGCACACTACTTAAAGCCAACACTTTGCTACCAAAGGTGCGGCTGACCCCAAGACTTGGGCGCCCGATGATGATAAAACAACTACCTCAGCTATGGTGGTTCCCGAGGGCCCGTGCACCCCAGCGGATGCTCCAGGGGGTCTGTGTACCCCGATGATCGAGATGATTCCAAACCTGGTACCAGAGATGGCTCCAGAGATGGTCCGAGAGCCAGAATCTACCTACTATGAGCTACCGGGTAAGGTGACTGCCTGGGGTGAGGAGGAGCCACAGCCAGTCGTGGCACAGGAGCTAGAACGCTGCCTGTTGATTGCTGTAGATGACGGTGCAATGCTCCGGTGTCTATCCCCCACTGAGCTGTCCCTACCCGCATCGAGCCAGAGCAGCGTTCGGGTGTCTGTGGTGCTGCACCAGCCAGCGTTTACCCCTACAGATCCTGCCAAAGATGACAACATTAGCTGTGACATTGAACGACGGCGCAGTCCAGTCCAGATGACAGCAACATGCGGCTTGAGCAGCGGAGGAACGTCCCATGGGTGGCGGTTCCTAGCAGCCTGGTCAGTGAACCAGCATCCTGATCCACGAGTCCCAGGGTTCCAGTGAGTCAGCGGAGTAGTGAGAGTCCACCTCCTTACTCCCAGCAGGTACCGATGGAGACTTACGGCGAGAAGTTACTGGGTGACAGCGATCCCAATGCAGAGGATGACAATGACACACCCACTCAAAGACCAGCTGTCGACATACTTCCAGTGCGGGACATCGACCTCTATTAGGATCCCGCGAGACTGGAACCTGATGACATCAACAGAGAGGCGACCGCCGGGGTGGACGAGGAATGGCGATTTGCGCTCCGGTGAGTACCGCTTCCACTAGCACTGGCGTGGCTCACATTATGGACCATGTATGGGCACACCTGGAACACAAAAGTCTGCAACTTCGATGAGCACTAAGACACTTACACCTGAACAAATGGACAGATATAGAACCATGTAATGGGCCACGAGCCACAGTGCGTTACAGAGCCTCATATTGTGAGCATTTCACTGGTATCCAGTCAGGGTGGTACTCAGACCAAGGACTCTGATGATGCTTGAAGGACTCTATAGCCCATGACACCACCTATGTTAGCACCACCTTTGGTCTCTAAGAGGACCGAGAGGTGTGCCCGAAATCGTGTGAAATCAGAACTCTATTTCCATGAACCGTGGGAAGGGGATATTGATTTTGAGTTTAGTTCTGGGGAGGACGACACATTGGAAGGGTTCTCGCAGGGATGAGCAAACTTTTTATGCCGAGTCCTCCTTTTCATCCATGAAATTTCTCAGGCCCCCCCCCCCTGCCTGATGTAATCAAAATCACATGACATCAGCGCACGTGGGTTGGTTCAGCCAATGAGGGCGTGAGTTAGTTCAGCCAATTTGAGTTCACAAATCGCTTGGGCTGCAGGTGTGCGCACAGGCAGTATACTAGTATTGGATCACTGTTTATTTTATTGTTCGCTGCCATCTGGTAATATGTTTTTTACTGGTGCACAAAGGCAATCCATTTGAGGGGGCATTCATCCACCTCTTTGCTACCTCCCTTCCCTCCACCCCCCTTTCCTTCCCTTTTTTCCTTCTCCCATTTGCTTTCCCCAGTGTCATCCACGCCTACCTACCAGTATTCTGTATTATTTATTTATTCCCGTTTTAAATGTTGCCCAGGGATCAGGTATCCCCATAACCAAACTCAAGGGGGGTACTGATGGATCTCCCCTGCTGATCAATACTCCCAAGTGACCCCCCCTGACCCAAAGAATAACCCTCAGCCCCCCAAAACTCATCCTCCTCCCAAGCCCCTCAATTCTGCCATCTCTACCTAACCTTCATTCATTCATTCGTTGATCTCTTCCTGGTCCTGCTGGAGCTCCCTGGGGATAGGTGATCATGAGGCAGGGGCCTGCTCCAGCTCCTCCAAGTGCTATAAGGCCCTGCTACCAGTGGGTGTGCAGCTCATTGGTCTGAAAGGGGAATCACCTCCTCCCTGCCAGAATTTCTCTCCCCTCCCCTCTCCCCCAGCAGCAGCAGACACAGCAAAGTGTGCAGCTGCAGCTGGAACATTAATCACTCCACGGTGCCGGCCAGACCTGCAGCAAGTTTGATGTCAATGCGCTGGTGCGTGCTCCTCCCCTGGGCTCTTTGGAGCCATTTCTCTTCAACCGCCATACCTCCACAGTCACCGCACGCACCATGATGTTGGCCGCCAGCTAGGGTGATCAGACTTCCTAAGTAAAAACCGGGACACATCATAAAAAGTATTTATAACAGAAATTACATCACTTAAAAATAAATATTATGATATTTGTCTAATAGCGTCCCCATTTATGCTGTATTATTAATCTCTCTCTCCCTGCCACATCAGAACCTATCTTACCTCTTCCATAGTCTAACTCTCCTCTCCCCAGCCTCTCCCTCTCCCAGTGTTTCTCACTCTGTCTCCAAGGTCTCTCTATCCTTCCCCTCAGTGTTTCTCCTTCCCCCCATTCTCTCTCTCCCTCTCACTTCCCCACAGTGTGTCTCTCTTTCTCCCTAGTGTCTCTCTATCAATCCCCCCAGTCTCTCTCCCTCCCTCCCCCAGTGTCTCTCTCTCCCTCCAAGCCATTGTGTGTCTCTTCCTCCCACCAGTGTCTCTCTCCCTCTCACCAGGCTCTCTCTCCCTCCCCCCAGTGTGTGTCTCTCCCCCTACCCCCAATATGTCTCTCACCCCCATGTCGCACTTTCACCCGCTCCCACCTCTCCATGTCTCTCTTTCACCCACCTCCCACCTCTCCATGTCTCTCTTTCACTCACCTCCCACCTCTCCATATCTCTCTTTCACCCACATCCCACCTCTCCATGTCTCTTTCATCTCCCTCCCCATGTCTATCTTTGACCCCCCTCCCACCTCTCCCTTTGACCCTCTCCCACCTCTCCATGTCTCTCTTTGACCCCCCTCCCACCTCTCTCCTCTCTCTTTGACCCCCTCCCACCTCTCCAGGTATCTCTTTGACCCACCTCTCCATATCTCTCTTTGACCCCCCTCTCCATGTCTCTCTTTGACCCCCCTCTCCATGACACACACACTCTCACACTCACACACACTCTCTCATACACACTCACACACACTCACCTTATCATGCTGCGTTCAGCAAGGCAAAGCCTGTGCCCCCTCTAAACAATGTTGCGCCTCCTCAGGGGGGCGCACCCCCCCAGTTTGCACACCGCTGCACTAGTGGGTCCTCTGATTCTGAGTATGAGTTACCAATAGGGGTAGCTAAGTATGTACCTCCTCAGTCTTTCATTATGAAGATCGAATTGCTTATGTTTTTTTTATTTCAAATATTTTTATTAGTGTTCCGCTGTCAGGAATTGGCGTTCTCCACGCTCCCCACACAGAGCACTCTCTCCCCTCAGGGAGTCCCTGGACACACAAAACAATCCTGCCTTACCGGCCTCCACGGCTCCCCGCCCCTGCCGCCGTCGCAGGATCACTCCCCTCGGCGATTCCTCTGCTCAGCGCTGGGCGCGCCCACGCCCTCCCGCGTGCACACCTGCACCATCCACTGGCTCGGTCCATGCGCGTACACGCGTTATGGAGCACGCTCATTCTGCACACTCTTCTTCCCGTCCCCCGAACCTCAGGCTCCGCCCCCGCACACAGCACGGGCATACTCGGGTTACCAACAAGACTCACCTGACCTGTTATGCTTGCACCAATCTGCAGTGTCTCCCTGTAGCTCTTCCTGTCCCGCCTCCGTTCCTAATTGGACCTTCCTGCTTTATCTAGCTCCTCTCTGCTCTCTGTCTTTGCTCGACAGAGTCTCTGTATGGAAGTACTTCTGGATTCTCTCAGTATTTTCACAGGTTCTGACGCGGCTTGTACGACTACCCCCCCTGGCTCTCGATCTCGGCACTCCTAGGACAACGCTCACTCTGGTAACCCCTTGAACACGGCTTGGACTATGACCTATCTCCGCTCTCCACTCCCTGACCTCGGCAAGGCATTCTTCACTCTATCTCTACAACCGGTACCGGCAAGTATTGTCTACCTTACTACACCTGGCCTGGCAACACTTTATACCCCACTCCGGACATGCTCCCTTTGCTGAGGGTGCGTGTATTACCACTTCCTCCTTCAGCTCAGGGGACGGGTCTGGTCTGCGGGCAGCACCGGCGTAACATTATGTCGAGCCCACAAGACGCAGACCAGACCGAACTTCAACAGTTTCTCTCCAATCTGCTTCAGGAAAACCAGGCCATGGCGGATCAAATTGTGGCACTTACACACCAGGTCGCAGTACTCTCAGACCGAGTACCGGCCGCGACTTCGCCAGATGTAAGCCCCCACTCCGCAAGCACAGTTAGCAGCTCAGATGTAAGGATTCCTCCCCCCAAGCCTTTTGCAGGTGAACCGCAAGAATGTAGGGGTTTCCTAAACCAGTGTGAGGTACAGTTTGAAATGGCCCCCCATCTCTATAATACTGGTCGCAAGAAGGTAGTCTACATTTATAACCTCCTCACTGGCAGTGCCCTGGTTTGGGCTTCCCCGGTTTGGGAGCGACGTTCTGACCTTACCCAAGATTACCCGGCATTTAAAGCCGAGTTTCAACAAGTATTCGATTCCCCCGCTCGTCGTGAGATGGCATCTGTTTCTCTCCTCCAGATCACTCAGGGACGGCGAATGGTGACACAGTATGCTGTGGAATTCCGGACTCTAGCAGCCGAGACTAACTGGGGACAAGAGGCTCTCGTCTCCATATTCTGGCAAGGCCTGGCAGATCCCATCAAGGATGAACTCTCTCGCCAATCCAGGCCGGATCAATTGGAGGTCCTCATTGATTTGGCCGTCCGAGTGGATCAACATATCCAGGTACGCCGCTCTGAGCGTCAGCGCACTCGCTTCCATAACTTTCAAGTTCCGTTCTCCAGTACTCCCAGCAGCACTCCTACTCCTCCAAGTGCTACCACACCTCTTCGTCCTGCACTGGAGTTGCCAGAGCCAATGCAATTGGGAGTACAACGCATCCGCACACCGATACGGCAGTTCCGCCACGCCGGGGGATTGTGTTTCTACTGCGGATCCATGGAGCATCTGGTTCAGGAGTGTCCACTGCGTCCGGGAAACGGGAACACCCAGTGAGTACAGAGGGGCTCTCTCTGGGTGTAATGTCTCCACGTCCCCTTCATAAAGGTGAACTCCCTAAGAAACTTACATTTCCAGTCTCCCTTTCAGGCGATAAGTTCAAGACTTCTACCGCCGCTTTCATTGACTCAGGTGCAAAACATAATATATCAAAAGTGGCGCTCTATTATAAGCTTTAAACACGTGTTAATCCAACATTAATATATAAACCATAAATTAAATAAATATAGGTAATACAAACAAATCCTTTGAATGCTGCTGTGACCCAGTGCAGGACTGCTCTCTCAATCCCAGGTGAATATGGTGACGTGGTGATCAAAGGGAAGCGCAAACATGTGGAGATATAAAAAATAAAACTGATGGTGCAGTATTGTGACAAATGGATAAGTATTCTTCTTTAGGTCGGCTGGTAATTATACTCACAAATGTGAGGATGATACTGTGTACATAAAGGTATCTTTGGGTGTATCTCTGCAGTGATGATAAGCTGGCTGGAGCCTCGGTGTGGGAATGTATTCCTTAAATGGTTAATCACAGAAAAGCCAACATAGCGCGATCTGTTTAAAAACTGTATTAAAGTGGTTAAAAATATAACAATACACTCACATGATGTATGCTATTTAAAAGCATTTAGATACGCAATGGATCTCGTCTCCGGTGTCTTGGTGCAGTTTTTCCTTCCCTCTTCTCAGCGTGCGTCTCACTCCTGCGTTCCAGCAGGGCGGATGTGACGTCAGTGAGACTTCGGGAGTTCCGGTTTGGCGGGCTGGCTGTGAATCACCTTCACTCTACGCGTTTCTTCCCTTAGGATTTCTTCAGGAGTGTTGGTGATGATATTGTGACTAGATTATATACCCTAACCTATCTACTGATAGGATCAACACTTAATTAGTGTCTTAAAGGGATATCGATTTATTTTTGACTAAAGTGCAAACTGTGCTGTTAAAAAGTCTCAAGTATCTGATATTCTAATTAGTACTTGATTTACATGTTATACAGGGATTTCTGAATAAATGTATATGTATTATTACAGAAAATTTCATAATTATATGTGCATTGATGTTATCTCCATATCACAACATATAAGGAGTCCAAAAATATAAACTACAATTTATTTAAAACCTAGAACTCAGCGTCGCAATAAAATTAATTTTTATAAAATATAGAATAGTAGTCTATAACAACATTCTACATAACTTTCTTGAACTTAAAAACTTAGGTATATTAAGGAGGTCTAAAGGGAGACAAGAAATGTGTGATTAAAATCATGACAAATGACGAATGATACAAATTGACATTATAAAAGAACTTTATAAAAAAGGCTTCACATCAAAGTCTAAATTTAAACCTAGAGGGGACATGGTTTGTAGTTCATATATCCAGTATGATTCTCATTTTATTAATGATAAATTTCTATTTCCCCCTCTCCAATGAGGCATTACTTGTTCAATGGCTTTATAGGTTAAACCTTGAGGGTTTGAGTTGTGAGCTATTAAAAAATGATTAGAGACACTGTGTGTGGTAAGTTTCTTTTTAATGTTACCAATGTGCTCTTTAGTAAGGTACTCAATGTTTGTGTTATAGTATACTTGGATGATATCCTGATTTTTTCCAAAGATCTCCAGGACCATATACGCCACACCTCCTACGTCCTTTCCCGTCTCCGTGAACACCATTTGTACACCAAACTGGAGAAGTGCACCTTTCATCAGACCTCTACTCCGTTCCTGGGGTATATAATTTCCGATGAGGGGTTTATGATGGACTCCGGTAAACTTCAAGCAGTCACTGAATGGCCAAGACCCAATTCTCTCAAGGCCATACAACGTTTTTTAGGGTTCACTAATTACTATCGTAAGTTTATACGGAGTTTTTCTACCATTGTGGCACCTCTCACTGCGCTCACCAAAAAAGGAGCTGATCCTTCTGCTTGGTCATCCGAGGCCATCTCCGCCTTCGAGACACTCAAGGAAGCTTTTATATCAGCACCTATTCTCCGTCATCCCAACATTGAACTTCCCTTCGTCCTGGAGGTCGACGCTTCTGATTGCGGCGCTGGAGCCGTTCTTTCTCAGAGACCCACGCCTCAAGATAAATTACATCCCTGTGCATATTTTTCCAAGAAATTCTCATCCGCCGAGAGGAACTATGACGTGGGTAACAGGGAACTTCTGGCCGTGAAGATGGCTCTTCAAGAGTGGAGACACCTGCTGGAGGGGTCGAAAGAGCCGTTTACTATTCTCACGGACCACAAGAACCTTCTTTACATAGAAAACGCTCGACGCCTTGGTCCACGACAGGCCTGTTGGGCTCTTTTTTTTTCTCGATTCGATTTTCACCTTTCCTATATCCCCGGGACCAAGAAAGTAAAGACAGACGCACTCTCCCGAATACATTCTTCTGAAGAGAGACCAGAGGAACCTTTGGAGACTATCCTTCCACAAGAGAGGATTCTCGCCACGTCTTCTTTCAAGAATCTTGACAAAATTTTGCACTCCCAGAGACGCATTCTTAAGGACTTGGTCGTTCCCGACAACAAACTCTTCGTACCTTCCAAATTTATTCCAGAGGTCCTGTCTTGGGGTCACTCCTCTAAATCTGCAGGTCATCCAGGTTTTAAGAAGACTACTGATCTCATTCGTCAGAATTTCTGGTGGCCAAGGATGTCTCAAGATATTCTGGAGTTTACCCGCGCCTGCCCCACGTGCGCTCAAAGCAAGACTCTCCGTCAAAAGCCTCAGTGTTTTCTGTTACCTCTTCCAGTTCCCGACCACCCCTGGTCCCACATTTCGATGGACTTCATCGTGGAGTTGCCCAGGTCCAGAGGAATGAACACTATCTTGGTGGTCGTGGACAGGTTCTCGAAGATGTCCCATTTTATTCCACTTAAAGGATTACCCACCTCCCCTGCCCTTGCTGATATCTTTACGGAGCAGATTTTCCGGATTCATGGGATCCCTTCGTCCATTGTTTCTGACAGAGGTTCTCAGTTCATATCCAAATTTTGGAGAGCTTTCACGAAGAGATTGGGCATCTCTTCTTCTTTCTCTTCCGCCTATCATCCTCAGTCCAATGGACAAACGGAGAGAATCAATCAATCCCTGGAGAAGTATCTGAGATATTTCATATACGATTTCCAGGATTATTGGGCTCAACTCCTTTCTTGGGCAGAGTACGCCATCAATTCTGCCAAAAACGAGGCCACACAAGAGTCGCCTTTCTTTATAAATTATGGGTTCCACCCTCCCTGTCTTTCCATCCCCAACATCCCTGCCGGAGTACCTGCCGTAGATGAACGCATTTCTTCCCTCCAAACCGCATGGTCCAGGATTCAGTCTACCCTTCTCGACTCCTCCGGCAGATCGAAAATACAGGCCGATCGTCATCGTCGTCGTTCGGTGCCCAGTTACAAACCAGGGGATTTTGTATGGCTCTCCTCTAAGAATATCCACCTCAAGGTACCATCTCCTAAACTGGCACCTAAGTTCCTGGGTCCCTTTCCTATTTGTGAACAAATCAATCAGTGGCATTTTGGCTCCAACTACCACCCAGTATGAAGATTCCCAATGTCTTTCATGTGTCCCTCTTAAAACCATTCATCTCCTGTCACTTCTTTCCGGATCAGACTCATAAACCGGACCCCATTACTGTCCAAAATAACGAGGAATACGAAGTTCACTCTCTTTTGGATTTTTGCCTATTCAGGGCCAGCTCCAGTTCTTGGTGCAGTGGAAGGGCTTTGGCCCTGAAGAGAGATCCTGGGTACCTTTAAAGGACATTCATGCCCCGGCCCTTCTTAAGTCCTTCAGGAAAAAGTTTCCATAGAAACCGTTCATGGACCGTCCTGAGGCCGTTCCTGAAGAGGGGGGTACTGTCAGGAATCGGCGTTCTCCACGCTCCCCACACAGAGCACTCTCTTCCCTCAGGGAGTCCCTGGACACACAAAACAATCCTGCCTTACCGGCCTCTGCAGCTCCCCGCCCCTGCCGCTGTCGCAGGATCACTCCCCTCTGCGATTCCTCTGCTCAGCCCGGGCGCGCCCACGCCCTCCCGTGCGCACACCTGCACCATCCACTGGCTCGGTCCACGCGCGTTCACGCGTTACGGAGCACGCTCATTCTGCACACTCTTCTTTCCGTCCCCTGGACCTCAGCCTCCGCCCCCGCACACCGCACAGGCATACTCAGGTTACCAACAAGACTCACCTGGCCTGTTATGCTTGCACCAATCTGCAGTGTCTCCCTGTAGCTCTTCCTGTCCCTCCTCCGTTCCTAATTGGACCTTCCTGCTTTATCTAGCTCCTCTCTGCTCTCAGTCTTTGCTCGACAGAGTCTCTGTATGGAAGTACTTCTGGATTCTCTCAGTATTTTCAAAGGTTCTGACGCGGCTTGTACGACTACCCCCTCTGGCTCTCGATCTCGGCACTCCTAGGAGTCACTCTGGTAACTCCTTGAACATGGCTTGGACTACGACCTATCTCCGCTCTCCACTCCCTGACCTCGGCAAGGCATTCTTCACTCTATCTCTACAACCGGTACCGGCAAGTATTGTCTACCTTACTACACCTGGCCTGGCAACACTTTATACCACACTCTGGACACGCTCCCTTTGCTGTGGGTGCATGTATTACCACTTCCTCCTTCAGCTCAGGGGACGGGTCTGGTCTGCGTGCAGCACCGGCGTAACATCCGCATAGTACACACCACAGACATCAGAACTCAAACAATACTCACGAGCGAACGTTCATATACAATGAGTAGGAATAATATAAATGGGATACTATAGGATTATCATACAAACACTCTTAGCTATGTACTTATATTCTCGTTATGCTTAAATTGCAGATGATTAGACATTAAGTCCATTTTAATACGGTTACTATTGGAAGCTCGGTTCTAACAGGGTGATTGTATACTATATTGCGAGGTAATAAGAACAAAGAGGAAGAATACCAAAAGAAAGAGGAGAGAGGACAACCAAGTAGGGGGAGAGGGATGGAGGAGGAAGAGAAGGGGGGGGATAGGAGACCTCCTCCTCCGCACAACAGTTTAGATTTTCTGTTTGACTGTTTTGTATTAAATTTTGTAGTACAAGGATCCCATGTTTTATAAAATTAATCTGTAGTATGTTTTAGGAACGCTGTCATTTTTTCCCTCCGCATCCCCTCGGTTATGTTTTTTTCTACAGTTCGCCTAGAGGGGCAGCTTCTTCCAGGAATCCGCCACAACACATCTAGCCGCTGTCAGTATAAATGATATTAACCTACTCATAGGCCGGCTTATATCTTCAACTGGTTTTGCCAGGAGACAAGTCAATGGGTCTATCGGGATCGAAAGATCTGTTACATCTTTAATAATAGTTTGGGCAGTGCTCCAATACATTTGAATTGCTGGGCATGACCACCAAATGTGTATCATGTAACCTCTTTGTCCACAACCCCTCCAGCACAGGTCTGATGTTGCTGGGTAGATCTGCTTTAGACGACTTGTGGTTAGATACCAGTGATATAGAATGTGTAAATATTTTCTTTGATAGTTGTAGAAATAAAGGTCTTTGCGGCAAAATCCCAAATATCCTCCCAATCCTCTATCAATTTCCAGATTTAGATCGGCCGCCCGTTTGAGCATATAGTTGTGATCAGGGGTGTCCCCCGCGGCCTCCATACCCACATATTTTTGTGATCCGGCCTTTTTAGTAAGTACCTCTTCTATATAATACTTAAAAACTTGAGAGAGGAGGAAATTCTAATTTTGAGGACATTTTTTGCAGAAAGTGCAGAATCTGCAAATATTTAAACATAGAGAAGTCTGGGGTCTCATAACTGGTTTGTAGCTCCGGAAAGCTAGGGAATTTCCTGTTATGTAAGAAGTCGGCAATTGTCCTAATATTTTTAGCTTTGAATTGATCAAATTGTTTGGTATCACATCCTAGGGAAAAATGTGGATTGTTAAAAAGTGGAATAAGTTGTGAGGTGGGTGATATAAGTTTAAATTTACTCTTGGGCTGCACTTATAGTGCCAGCGATGGTGATGCGACGTCACCCGAAAACAAATGTATTGTCGCCATCGCGTGAGCTTATAGAAAGCGTGACACGACGCCAGCGACGCGAAATTTGGAAGAAGGTCAAATTAGATTTTTCAGAGGCTGTCGCCACATGTGACAGCCTCTGAACCAATCAATGACCTGGTCGCCCGCGACGTCGCCGCAAAGCGAATTACAACTTTCTCTAGCGGCGACGGTGACGTCACACATTGCGCCGCCATCGAACACACTATAAGCGTGGACTTAGACTTGGTCCATACCTCCCATGTACATCTCATAGGTCCCAGCTCAAACTGTTTCACCTGTAGTACCTTTATCCCAGGGCCCATAAGGACATCAGCAGAGAAGACGTTCTGGCGTACTGAGAGTCAATGGCTAACCAGCAATATTGGGCTGGGTCAGCATTACAGCCCACCACTTGCCGAAATTGGGCCGCTTGGTAGTACTTTGAGACATCCGGGACACCCATACCCCCTCTTATTTTGAAGTGAGCATAACTGATCTGGCTGTCCTGGGCCTTTTGCCCAGCCAAATGTAGTGGAATATTTTATTTTGTAGATTTTTAAATTCCGATCCAGGTATCTGAGTATATTCATTTTTACTAATATTATTCTCCCGATCCCTGACACCTGGAAACCTTCCCAGCTTGCTAAAAAAAAATTCATCTTATTGAATAGGGGTGGGTAGTTGCTTTGATATAGAGAGTGGTAGCACCTAGTCATATTTACTCCCGAATATATAATATGAGAGGAACTCCATCTGTAGTTGAAATTCATTGTTAACAGTTTAACTTCAGGGTCTGGAAGATTCAAGTTTATGGCCTCTGACTTATCATTATTGATTTTATATCCTGAGATTTTCCCAAAATCTGACAAGGCTTTTTGGAGATTGGGTAGAGAAGTGTGGGGGCTTGTTAGTGTTAAAATAATATCATTTGCAAAAAGAGAAACTTTGTAATTTGTTTTTCCAATTACTATACACTGTATATTTTCATGTGTTCGTATATTTGCGGCTAAGGGTTCAATCGTTAGGGCGAATAGAAGAGGGGATAATGGGCATCCCTGTCTTGTGCCATTCTTAATTTTTATTGGGTCCAACCCTTTCCCTGGTAGTTTAACTAAATCTGTCAGTTTTTGGTATAATGCTTGTATTCCTTCTAGGAACATGTCTTTAAATCCGAATTGCTGCAATGTTTTATCTAAGAATGCCCAGTCTATTCTATCGAACGCCTTCTCTGCATCTAGGCTCAAAAGGATAGCTCTGGTTCCAGTGAGATGGACATGGTACACTATATTTATTATTTTCTGAGTGTTATCTGAAGCCTGTCTACCCAACACAAATCCAACCGGATCTATGTGGATCAATCTCGGCAAAATAGGATCTAACCTGTTCGCCAAGATTTTGCTGTATAGTTTCAGATCGTTGTTTAGAAGAGAGATCGGCCTATAGCTACCGCATTCCATAGGGTCTTTACCCTCTTTGTGAATAATGGCCAGATTAGCAGTTGCTACACACAAAAAAGGGGAGCTCCCGCACAGCTAGAGAGTAAACAGGGTGAGGTGCTTACTAGGTAAGGTGAGATTATGTGTACAAGAGCAAAAAAGGGAAACCTAGTATATGAGCACTCAATCACGACATTATGTATAATGATAATATTAAAATTATTTTATTGTCATCAATGAATATAAAATATAGAGGTTTAAAATCAAAACACAATTCAAACAGCACGTGACTGTAATCAAGGTAACATAGCTGTAACAGCTATGTAGATTAGACATATAGGAGATTCATGACGAGTATTCAGAATCCCGTGCTGTAGTTGAACAGCCTACTATATAATATAGTTAAGGGACCAGTGTAGAACTGCTGTATTAATACTGTCTCACACAGCCTATGGTATCAATATGGTAATTGACGTGGCTTGGATATCAGCTACAGAACCAAGGCTAACCTGCTATGACCCAATGGTAAATGCAGATATACCTTAAGGTGTAGGAAGACACACAACCGGCAGATGTGTAGTGTCCAAAAGACAGGGAGTGTATCACTCCGTGGGAACACACCGCCGCTACACCATCAGCAGGAAATATAGTAAATCCACTGCTGCGTATTTTGCAAAACTGCTTTGTCACATCTTGAGATTACTTTACAAATAAAAACTTGAAACCTTTAGATCCTTTAGAATCTTCGTCGTACACATTGAATACCTCTTGCTCTTTACATTGCAGATAACTTTAGATACAGGGTAGTAGCATATCAACATTTCCTTTGGTCTGGGCGTGGGGTAATAGGGGTGTGGGGGGAGGAAAGGAGGGGTAGGGAAGGGGGGAAAGGGAGGGGGAATGGGAGAGGAAGGGGAGGGGAGGGAGGAGCAGGAGGGAGAGGAGGGGGGTAGGGGGGGAGGAAGGGGGAAGAGATCGCTGATCTGTCATCGTTAGTTGCAGACATACATACAGTAAGTCCTCGTTTTACGACGCTTCGCTTTACGACGAATGGCTTATCCGACGCTGTCCAATGCATCCCTATGGCCGGTTTTACGACGCCAAAATGGCTTATCCGACGCTCTTACGACGCTTTGCAAAGTTACAACATTATGTCAATCAGAAAGCTGCAGTCAGGGAAATCGTCCAGATCAGTCTGTGTGAAGGTTTAGTGGGGTATTTAGGCCTTTAAACACGTCTAATAGTTTTATTATACAGTTCTGGATTCAATAAATAGAATCTTTACATCATAATGTATGTGTGTGCAGCATAATCTTATTGTTTGAGTAAAATATTTTGTGTATTTTAGCATTAAAAATGCCTTCAGGAACGGAACGTTTCATTGAAACAGTGTTCCTATGGGAAAACGGGTTTCGCTTTACAACGTTTCGCTATCCGACGCCATTTTGAGTAACGCATTGCGTCGGATAACCGAGGACTGCCTGTATTTTGTAAAATCACTGTATTGCATTCTGAGCCTAGTTTGTGACGCAGGACTTTGCAAATAAAACCCTGAAAGCTATAGACATTCTTATCTTCATAGTGCAGATTAAATATGTCATGCTCTTTACATTGCATATAGCTTTAGATACAGGGTGGTGGCATATCATCATTGTGACGGTAACTTTGTGACAGGCTATTAATAATACACACAAAAATTATAACTGGGTTGAACTGAACGAGGCTTAGATATGATAAAATATAATTTATTCCTTGAAAAAGGTGAACACACGAGATTATACAAATAACAGACAAAATATGCAATTACTTAAAGTTGGAATGATGAAACAGTCATAATTCTGGACTGGCAATTCATACAGCAATCTTCAAAAATCACTAAGACACGAAAAAAGACAATAGGCATAGGCTGGGCCTGGTTCTTATACAATTATTTCCCATTGAACACAACCTAAACCCAGCCCCTCTCATAAATCAGTGGTGAGGTTGACAGTTTTCCCCAGAGTAAAACTCCTCCCACCCAAGGACGTTTAAAAACTGCTTTTCCTATCTAAATAACTTCATAACTTCAGTTGTACTTACTGGCACGCGAGACATATTAATACATTCCGGCACGCATGACGCTCCCAATAAGACTAAATATTACCGTGTAATATTAAAATTAAGAGAGATATTAATATCTGTCTCTTAGTACCTGCTAGACATCATGGGGTTCATGCAGTAAGCAGCAGAAAGGCAATTCTCGCAACTTTCCCGCCAAAAATGCCTATCCCTATTCAGTAAGGGGCGAGAAAGTGGCGAGAATCAAAAAAAACACCAGTTTGGTTGGCGGTTTTTTTTTCCGCCGGTGGCGAGGCGAGAAGACACTTTCCGCCAAAAATATACACATTTTCCGCCATGCTGTATTCTAGCAGTGGCGAGTAGCTAAGCAGAGCTATTCGCCACTCTAGAATGGTGTTTTCCTGGCGAATCAGCCACACAAGAAAAAGTTGGCAAGTTGATGGTGAGAGGCTGCTGATGAGTGGCGGATCGGCACTTAGGAAAAAATCAGGCCTTTTTCCTGGCTGGGATTGATGCCGGTGGTCTCCGGAGCTGATACCATTAATACCAGCACCGGACCCTCCCCCGGCATGCATCCGAGGCAGGAAAAATGCATTTAAAGGCCACTTCATTACCTTAGCGGCTAACCGCTAAGGCAATGAAAGGGGTATTAAACAGCTAAGTCTGCCAGGTTTATTGGGGGTAGCGGGGGGGGGGAAGGGGGTATTTGGCCCTTGTTGTTTGTTTAGGGCTTGCGGGGGAGTTGGTGGGTGACTTAACCCCTCACGACCGTAGCAGTTTAATACCGCTACGGGTCATGAAGGGGTTAAGCTCCCGCTACCCACCCGCAAGCCCTCTAAACAAAAACCACCGTTGGGGCTTAATAACCCCCTTCACCCACCCCCGCATACCCACAATAAAAAGAAACACACACAACAGCCCCACACTAACTCTAAAGATATAGATATATATGGATGGACATTAAACAGGATGAAGATGAGGATGGCCTTCATCGTAGGCAGCCGGACATGGTAAGTACTACATGTATTAATGTATTTATTGTTATGTATGTTTTTAAATGGACACTGCAATATTATCCATTGGGGATAATAGTCATTGTAGCCCATTACTATACGTATTTCAGGGGGGTATAGGTGTTGATTGGGGTAATATATATATATATATTGACCCCAATTCAAACACAGTACCCCCTAACATACAGTAAGCTTAATGGGAGCACATATTGACTATATCCAACAAATGGATAATAGTGCATGTGTCCATTTAAAATACATACAGAACAATAAATACATTAAATACATGTAGTACTTACCCATGTCCGGCTGCCACGATGAAGGCCATCCTCATCTTCATCCTGCTAATGCTCCATCCATCCCTACTCTGATTGGTTCTAGTACCATGTGACAGGCTTTCAATGACGTCATATCCGTTCTTCCCCAAGCCTCTGTCACATGGTTTACTAGAGCCAATCAGAGTTGGGATGGAGTTCCACGCTCTGATTGGCTGTCGTACCATGTGAGGCGGGCCATGTTTCTTTTAATGACGTGATCTTAAAGGCAATTGAAGCAAAGCCATTCTGATTGACGTTATCATTTTTTTTTGCATCGGCCAAAACACATGGTTTTCACGGCCCAATCAGGGCCGTGGGAACCATGATGAAAATGTGACGTGATAGGCCTTTAAAAGCCTATGTCGTCTCATTTTGAAGCCAGACGCCGAGGAGGAAGGGCCTCCGGAGAAGAAAGAAGACCAGGGCGTGGCAGCAGATGGGAAGAAGACCCCGGAAGAAGATAGAAGAATACAGATGAAGATGGATTACAAGTAGAAGACCCCTGGATTGTCGTGTTTTATCATTTTAATGTTTATTATGTTCTGGTTTATTATTTTATGGGTTCCTGTTCGTGGATTGGTTCGTGTGTAAGCTGATCAACGGGAGTCGGTGAGTGGGTCAAGTAATGGTAAGTTAACGAAAGAAATGTATTTAACTCCTCTGTGACACTCATATGCTTATATATATGTTGTGGTTATTTTTTTGGGCGTTCAATAGGAGCTTGTTAGGTGTCCAGTATGTTTTACAATTGTTGTTCAGCTAGTCTTGGCTGATTGGAGGGTGGCAACCTCCTACCTAATTGTAGCTCACCCCCTCCCACATTTAAATGGTTAAGGGCTCACTCCATAGCATCTTCCACTCAGGGGAAATTGCTGGCTTGCAGTATGGTTGTGACAACTCTAATACAGAGTGCTTTGTTCTGTCTCTGATTTTAAATATATATTGCCATGCTCAGTAGCACTCATCTGTGACACTCATATGCTTATATATATGTTGTGGTTATTTTGGGGGTTCAATAGGAGCTTGTTGGGTGTCCAGTATGTTTTATTTATTTTATTGTACATAATTTCTTGCCACTGTATGTATGTATGTATGTATGTATGTATGTATGTATGTCTAGAGAGATATATACATACAGGGTAAGAAATGATAATGTTGTAAAAGCTTTCTTTGCAGTATTGTAAATGATTTTGGCTATGCATAGATGTGTGTTCAATGTATTGTATAATTAGATAGATGTAATTTTTGGGCTTCTATGCTGTACTGTAGGTAATGGTGAGGCTTGCTTTAGTATATTGTAATTGTTGGTGTCCTATTTTGTATGATGGTACCTTGTTCTCTGTAACGGTTGCAATAGTTAATTGTGTAATTGGTATGGATGCTATTTTAATTGTTTTGGGATGTAATTCATGTATGTTAATTGATGGCGACTTTATTGGATTACATTGTATACTTCTTTTGATGTAATGCTATTTTATTTGAAATATTGTATTGTTAACATTGATTTGCAGCGTCTACATGTAGCTTACATTTTATGCAGCATGTATACAATGTAAATGCAATGTTTTAAGTGGCATTTGAGACTTTTGATTGGCATTTGATGCTTTAGATCGGATAATTACATTAGATTTGTTTTGGAAATGGCATTGTATTTCATTGAGGATGTTATGGATAAGTGGTATTTTTATTGAAGCATGTTTTTGTTAACCCTGACACATTTAGTTGTATATTGGTTCATCATGTGTGTATATATATATATATATGTGTGTATATATATGTATATATATATATTGTTTCTTTTATTTTTATTGTATTTTTTCATGATGAAGCCACTGTACAAAGGTATGTGGCCAGGATGGCTTAACCCCTTAATTACCTTTGCGGTTAGTATTCTATAAGGTGATGAAGGGGTTCGTTGATATGTGAATGTCATTGCAATGTATTGGCTATGTATTATTTTGGCAACGGACCACAAGGATGATGCTGACGACGGGGCCTTCTTATTGATGAGGTTAGTAGAATTTTCTTTATTTTACTATGGTATTTAATGTGTTTAATAATGGCCAAATAATGTATTATCCCTATGTGGATAATAGTTATTTGGCACATTATTGTACTGTATGTGTTGGTGTGGGGGGAGGGGGTATTGGCCCCAAGGGTATGTGGGTAGGCCTCCCTTGTGGGTAGTGGGTGAGCGTGGTTAGGCCTCAGGGGGAGGGGGGGAGTGGGGGAGGGTATGTGGGTGAGGGTGGGTTAACCCCTTAATGACTGTAGTGGTTAATAACTGCTATGGTGATTAAGGAGTTAGGGGACATTACATTGGATGTTTTTATTCTTGTTTCTGTTTTACAGAAGCGGATGGGGCATGGGCAGGATGAAGATGAGGATGGCCTTCATCGTGGCAGCCGGACATGGGTGAGTGCTATATGTATTTAATGTATTTATTGTTCTGTATGTATTTTAAATGGACAACTGCACTATTATCCATTTGTGGATAATAGTAATGTTGCCCATTACTGTATTGTATGTTGTGTATTGCTATGTTTATTGGGGGCAATTGTCCCCAATAAACATACTATTATGCGTTAACCCCCCCATTCCCAATGGATGGAAGGAAAATGGAAGAACCACATATATTAACAACCTTTTAACAATATCCCTATTGGTTAATATCTCCCAACTAGCACTATGAGCTAGAGCTCTATCAATAATCTCCTACGTTTAGCAACTTGTGGGTATCAGTGAGTGTTAGAAGACGTTATTCAGTATAATAAGCTCAAAATTAAGAGCATAAAAAAACAACAACTTAACCTGCCTGTAAGAGACGGGTGTAGAGGTACGCATTGGAGACCGTTTAAAGTGAAACTAAATTTAGGCTTTATTGCTCCTGTCCCTTTAACACAGCAAAAACATTCAAAATAAGCAAAAGAAACCCTACTCTGCGTTCTAGGATATCTACACATGTAGTCCAGCCCTCTCTAACTGGGTGGTTAGCTAAGCTAATTACCAGCCCCAAATATATATATATATAACAGTCCCATAAGAAAGTCTTATCTGTTTCTTGTAGTTGTAGGGAAAGGCTTCTCTGCTCTCCTGGGTCGGAACCCTTATGTGCTATAGCAATATCAGGATTCAGGTTTAGAAATATTGTCCCCTTTGTCTTGCTGTCAGTCTGCAGTCCTTATGCAGCTCAAGACATCTGTTGTTCCCAAGGTCAGCCCAGTTGTGGACTAGTGAATCTCTGGGTTGTCCTTCCTGGGTCAGCCCCAATTGTGTGCTCAGGAATCCTCTTACTTTTTCTGGGAACAGGCTTTTTCAATATTTCTAGTCAGCCAGATGGAGTCCGGCTGATTGCTGGTGTGCAATTAACCAGCACACAGCTGGATTAGAGGCAAGTTTCTTAACAGGGATAAGTCCCTGTTACATACCTCCCCTGTTTGTGATCCGCGAGAATAGAAATGGGTTCGCGGGTGCCCTCCAGAAGATGTCACCATTCAAGAAGAGCCATCTTTATGGCCAGTAGTTCCCTGTTCCCGACATCGTAATTCCTCTCGGCCGAAGAAAATTTCTTAGAGAAGAACCCACATGGATGTAGCTTGTCCTGGGGACCAGCTCTTTGAGAGAGCACTGCACCTGCTCCAGAGTCCGAGGCGTCCACCGCCAGAGTGAAAGGGAGAGAGGTATCTGGATGGCGGAGGATGGGTGTGGAAACGAAGATTTTCTTGAGGGTTTCAAAGACCGCAATGGCTTCGGGGGGCAAGGAGGAGGGGTCGGCTCCTTTCTTGGTAAGGGCTGTGATGGGAGCCACGGCAGTGGAAAAATTGAGAATAAATTTCCTATAGTAATTCGAGAATCCGAGGAAACTTTGAATAGCCCTTAACGACTTCGGCTGAGGCCACACCAGTATGGCTTTCAGCTTTTCGGGGTCCATACTAAACCCCTGGTCAGAGATGACATAGCCAAGGAAGGCTGTGGAAGTCTTGTTAAAGGGGCACTTCTTCAGTTTGGTGTAGAGATGGTTAGATAGGAGACGGGCGAGAACGAGCCTGGTGTGAAGTACATGATCTTGAAGAGATTTGGAAAAGATGAGTGTGACGGTAGGGGGAAATATGGCTGCTGTTAATAAAGGTTAAGTCTGCCATTACCCCTACCTGTCAGTAATATATTGGTATTGTATTGTATGTTATGTATATATGTATGTATGTCTTTGCTTGGTTCCAGCACCTCAGGAATCAGGGGTTAATAGGTATGCATAGAATTGTTGCAAATGTTATGCTGCAGTCCTACCCACCAATCAGGGCCAGCATGTGGGCAGCTGCTGGCCCTGAGTGTTGCAATGTTATGTTTTAAGTGTACAAAAAGGTGGGGAGGAAGACCCCTAGCAGACAGAGCCTGTAGAGAGTTACAGAGGTGTTGCTGTGACAGGGAGAACTGCAGTGTCCAATCCAGTGATGGTCTCAGGCCTGAAAACCAGTCCTGCAGGCACTGGGCAAAGAGAAAGAACAGGGGAAATCTCTGCCAGTAGGTCCCTGTGACTAGTTAGGCAGGGTATCCCTCAGTTTCCCCAGTTTGGTATGTGTGATGTTTGTGTCTTTTGTATAGTTGTGGATATGTTTTTCCAATAAATTAATTTTATAAACTCTTGTGTGTGGCGATATTGATCCCTGGTATTAGTCCTGGTCTCCCGTTATTTTCTTTTGGCAGCAGGTGGAATCACCAGGCTCAGCACCGATATTCTTCAGGGATTATCTGTCCTGAGTGAGGTCTCCATTTTGAAGACCACAGAACTCAGAGTTACAGCTGTACAATACTCAGACACACACCCTTACCAGTCCCTGTAGTTTAGTCAACGTATAGACAAGACTACAAGGATGCCAGCCAAGTATCGGTCCTGGACCAAGGACCAGATCGCTGTCTGGTGTGAGGAGTGCGGAATACCTACCGGAAACCGCAACAAGACGCAGCAGATTGCCGACGTGCTAGAGTTTGAGGCGCAGAGCTCAGGGGTTAGAGCTGAAGCACCGGCCAGTCCTGAGGCAGTTTCGGGCCCCTCTGGACTTCAGGAATCACCAGCCAACTCCGGTGAGGAGTCAGAGGAGGATTCGACGGAGCCGCCTGCAGTGGAGGTGGGCATGCCAGCATACATCCGGCTGCGCTGGATGACCTAGGCAGCGAGGCCACCGCTGCTGAGCGAGTCACCCTGCTCCACCTCCTGATGGCTCACGCACCCAACCGCTCATCATTGGGAAGTAGGAGGTCCCATGCCAGTCGGGCACCCCGAATCCAGTATAGCAGCTTTGCCGCGTTTTGCGAGGACACGGATGATATTGATGGATATCTGTGGTCCTTTGAGAACTATTGTGACATGCATGACCTACCTGAGGAGGACTGGGTCAAATACCTGGTCCCTCAGCTGCGTGGCAAAGCAGCTGTGGCACACCGTGAGATGGACCGGGAGGATGCAAAGGACTACCCAGTTGTGAAGGAGGTTCTCCTGGCACGGTATGCTATTACCCCAGAGACCAACCGGACCCAGTTCAGAGCCCTGAACAAGGGGTCCCAAGACACGCACCTCGAGTTCATGTCCCGGCTAGAGCACAATTCTAAAAGATGGATTGCCGGGTGTGAGGTAACAACATTTAAGGCACTCCATGACCTGATGGTCAAAGAACAGTTCATGCTAAAATGCTTGCCTGAGATACGAGAGTAGGTCACCGACTGCAAACCGGCCAGTGCGAGGCAAGTGGCGGCCCTAGCCAATGACTTTGTAGCCGCACGTCCTCATCTCTGGAGGCGGCCCACAGTGCCCCTTAAACCAACAGTACCATTACAGCCTACCCAGCCTGATGCTGCCCGAACCAGCATGAGCTCCTGGCGGCCAGCCGCAGCGCCTAACAGCACCCGCCCTGCTCATACCGAATTCATCCATGAACGGCGATGGTTCAGGTGCAACCAGACTGGGTACATGAAATGTGACTGTCCCAAGCTTCCCCAGCCCCAGGGTGCAGGGGCTGGGCAATGTACTCAAGCAGCCTAGGTCGTCGCCTGGATAGGCAGCCCAGATGATCCAGCACCCTCCCCTACGTTCCCGGTGCCAGTCGCAGTGACTCAAGTGACCAACCCCTTTGTTCCAGTCGAACCAGCTTCCCAGGTTGCCACAGTCGGTTTTGGTCCCACGGATGTCCGGATCAAGCACCTTTGACCGGTGACCATTGGGGACCGGATGACCGCTGGTATGCTGGATTCCGGTGCTGCTGTTACTTTGGTTCAGCCAGATATGGTCGGGCCAGAGCATCTTCTACTTGGGGAGGGGATGAGGGTGACTCTGGCAGATAGGGGCAGCAAATCCCTCCAAGTGGCCCGTGTGTTCTTGGACTGGGGTGCGGGCCAAGGCATCCGTGATGTCGGCATTCTGCCCAGCTTAGATGCTCCTGTACTGTTGGGCAATGACTTGGGTCGACTCCGATGCAGCTATGAGGAGGATGATGATGCTATAGCTGTAGCTGCGGTGACTCGCAGCAAGAGTCGCCGTGGTCCCGTCCTGGACTCAGCTGCGGTTCAGGGTCCCAATTCTGAAACTATCCCTTCCCAGGCCTTGGAACCCCCAGTCGTAGTCGTTCTGGAGAAAATTGACCGGGTAAGTCGAGCGGAGCCTGCCCTGACTGAGACTGATATCCCAAACTGTGTGACTAGGGCCAGTGGGCTGGAGCAGTGCCAGACGTTCCGGGATGATGTACGGACGGACCCGAGCTGGGTGGCATGAGGCAGCGTGCTGCTAAACCGGCCTCTGAGTTCTGATCCGAGCGGATCCTGTGGCGTCTGGGACTCTTATACCGGGAAAAAGCCCCGACAGCTCCGGACAGACCATGGACAGCCAAAAGTCAGTTGGTGGTACCTACTAAGTACCGCGCACATTTGTTGCACTTAGCGCATGCAATCCCGCTGGCCGGGCATCAGGGGGTTACCCGTACGAGGCTGACCCAGAGTTTCTACTGGCCGGGGGTATCACGGGAGGCATCGGCTTTCTGCCGCACCTGTGATACCTGTCAGTGTGTGTGTCAGTCAGTGTGTGTCAGTCTGTGTGTGTGTATGTGTGTCAGTCAGTGTGTGTGTATGTTTGTCAGTCAGTGTGTGTGTTTGTATGTGTGTCAGTCAGTGTGTGTGCGTATGTGTGTCAGTCAGTGTGTGTATGTGTGTCAGTCAGTGTGTGTATGTGTGTCAGTCAGTGTGTGTCAGTGTGTGTATGTGTGTGTCAGTGTGTGTGTATGTGTATGTGTATGTCAGTCAGTGTGTGTGTGTGTGTATATGTGTGTCAGTCAGTGTGTGTGTGTATATGTGTGTCAGTCAGTGTGTATGTGTGTGTGTATGTGTATGTGTGTCAGTCAGTGTGTGTGTGTGTGTGTGTGTGT